>VWZX01010273.1:4859608-5143919 GCA_013399015.1 Galbula dea
TTACCAGTTTGAAAGGATATATAACCTATATATAATTCTATAACCCTGTTTCTTTCCTACTTCATTCAGAATCATATTTTAATGCAAGTAGCTCTAAGTTAGTACCTCTCCCTTGTTCTGATCAGTGTTTGTGTTTATCCTGTCAGAAAAGCATCAGATGTTGTTGGTTTTCTTTTCAATTAAAAGTTTTGTAATGCATCATGGATTTTGCTGACAGTCTTCAAGTTCTTGAAATAGCAAGCAAATTAACAGCAGATATTGAGCGTGAGGACTGGAAAACCAATTGGCAACTCAGATGATGGGATTCAGCTATCCTGATGGGCTGTTGCCGATCTCATTTCTTTTATTTTCATAGTCTTAGTTGGCAATTAGCTTGCGCCTGAGAAAGGGAGGAATAGAAATTGGACTACTCAGCAATAAAGTTCTTCATTGCTATATAGTAGTGAGGAAACCAGGGGGACACTGGACAAAGCTGCTCGTGTTGTACCAGTTCTTCAGGAATTCTGGCGTTCGTGCAGTAGAAGTCAGCAGCTGAGAAAGGTATTGGCAAAGACTGAAGTCTTCTGTGTGTTAAACAAACACACCACCACTGTAGCATGGTTATGTTTAAAGGTGCAGGCTTCTGTTTCGTTTTTCTTGGCATTTGTCCTTCAGGTTTCTCATTTTAGGACTGAACAATGTATTCCCCCCAGTGTAGAATTGCAGCAGTTGGTTTACATTTTTTGCCTTGTTGGGAATGTCACTGTTTTTATTTCAGTCTCCTTGATATCAGATTCACTTCTAAGTAAAAACCTCGTCCTGCTTACTTTTAAAAGCTTACTTGCCTTTTATATTTTTTTTTGGCAAATAAAATCAATAGTGGAGTGTTAATAATTTTAAATATATTATACTCATAAGTAATTTTTAATACTATTATGCTAACGTGTCTTAGCTAATTCTTTGGAAAGCTCTGCATCCTGGCACTTGGGCACATCATGAAGTCTTAACCTTTCCTTCAGGCTTGACTTCAGCAGGAAAAGGAACTTCAGAGTATTCGTTCCAGAGTAGTGCACAAACTGTCTATTTGTGGATGGAAGTCCAGCCAGTTAAAACAGCCATAAAATAGTGGCTCTCCTAACTCTTTTGGATCTTTCGTTAGTGTGAAAACAGGGATTTGAATTCCTTCAGAGCAGTACCAAACAGATGTGGGAATCTGCTCTTTCTCTCTAATTCTTGTTCCATTTTCCTGGAGTTCAATAGGTACTGCACAAAAAAGCAAAGCTCTAGAACAATCCCGAGCTGTGCTACTGAGGGGCTAATTTTTTATAATGGTCTCCTGCTCATAGGTTGCAGTGTGCTTTGCTCGAGAATGAGGTCATTTTGATACATAAGTTGTGCTTGTGTTTATAGTTTTGCTTTGGTTTTGTGTTCTTTTTTAGCATGCCAGCTGTCCACGAGCAAGAAGTTTGCCTTCCTATTGAAGAGCACTGGAATAACACAGTGGTCAATGTGGCATTAGTGTGCAGGCTGAAAGCATTTGCTCCCTGTGAGGAGTTAGGAAGAGTAGGGATTAACTAGAACACTACAAAACTACTGAAAACTTGGATGCTACGCACTTATCTTGAGAAAGAGGGCTGAATGTCTTTAAAGAATGGGAGCTGGGAAGAAGAGGAGGGAAGTTAAGAGTTAACTCTCCAAAATGTGGAGATGCACTGTTCCTTACAGGATTGGGCGCAGTGCTGTGTTGATTCTTCTCCACAGCTTCTTCATTTCAGGACTCCTACTTGTCCCATTTTCTTCTACCTGCCTGTGTGCTGTACCTCTTTGTGATGGTCTAGTGCAGAAGGGAAAAAAGGCAGAACTGAAAATACCATGCTGTTAAGGTTAACTGGAAAATTACTTCAATGGAGGACACCCACTTTCACAGTAGGAGAGTGGAGAAGTAAGAAAGGAACTTGAGCTCTGACAAACTGAGAGCAGAACGGATTTTGCATTGGATGGTGCTCTTCAAGTCCCATTACTTTCTCTCCCTCATTGCCCCTTATGCCCTGTGCAGGAAGAATTAGGGAGCAGCTGAATGCTTTCCATGGCAGGCAAAGAGGTGGTTGGAAGATGTGTGGGACAGAGCAAGCTAGGGACTGGCTGCTGGAGCACAGAGCTGGAGGAGCTTCAGGGCCTTTTGGAGGAGCTGGTGAGCCAGAGAAACCAGGACTCCGGTGAATAACTAAGTGGGAGGCCAAGACTTCGCTGTGGGTGTGGACTCCGTGAGGGCTGTATCACTGGAAAGGCAAAGCCCGTCCAGCCCAATGTGCATGAACATGTGTGTGTTTCCAGCAGGATATTTAGATCCAAACAACACATCAGTGCATTTGGTGGGGAAGTTGTCAGCAGTGCTGCTGGTTTAAAAGTACTGGGTGCATGAATAATTTTTAAGATGGGAGGTGTGATCCTGAGTGAGAAGCGACTACATGGGCAGTGCAATGTCAACCCACGCTGGAAAAATGTAGAAAAGCCTCCCACTTCAACAGAGCACCTGAGTATGCCAGATCTGGGACATGGGTAGTTTCACTGACTCAGTGAGATTTGTAATAGGCTTTAACTGAACACATGATTATCAGTTCTATAGAGATACAGATATTGACAGCTTTGCTGAGTTAAGTTGTAATTTGAAAACTAGGGATGCTTGCAAGTGTCGTTACAAGATATGGTAAAATGAATGTGATTGGGGTGGGGGTTGACAGGTAGAAAGTAGGTCTTGTCCTGTGTACTGTCAGGTGTGTGAAACAGATGTAGTCTTACAAATGGTTTGCTTTATACTTCATCTATTCAGGACAAACAAAAAAGTTTGGAAGAATTTACATTACTTCAGGTAGGGCTGATGATAAAACTTCCATAGTGTTATGGTGATAAAATACAGTAGAAATGGGAGAGAAATTATGGTTGAAAGAAACTTCATTTGGCTTTAATACAGAAGTAAGTCAACTAGCAAGTGACTAGATTTTCTTAGTTCCCAGGACAAGATAAGATTTCTCATGACTGTCTTCAAGATGAGTTGGGTCATATTTATCTAATACTTATTGATCAGAATACTGACTTTACCCTGACATGTGTATAAAATGCTTAAAGTAATTCACAGAGGCTATGAAATAAAGAAAAAATTGCACAAGCACTTCAAGTAAGAGAACACTGATTGTGAATCTGAGCTTAGACATAAAGGTCAAGAGTGACAGCTACATTCATCAGATTTTCATGAGAATCTGTTCAGTAGAATAGATCTGGCACCTTATTGCAGAAGTGGTCAACACTCATGGATTCAGTTGAAAATCAGTGAGACCACTGGGTATTTATAACCACCTCTGAAATGTTTAGGTGCTAGTCTATATTATGGCTTGTGTGCATCTAAAGTATGAGAGTTGTTGACATTTCTGACGCTACTAGTTAAATATCAAAATCTTGATATTGCTGAGAGCTATGTTTGTATATGTGCACACAGAGTTAAGCAGTGATTTACAAGTAGGAAGATGTCAGCAGCTTCAGAAGTCACTGCCTTCATGGATGTGGTTGAGTTGCATACATCTTTGAACACGTACAGAAGGCCTCACAAGCTGTGATCCCTGGCTACCTCCCCAGTTAATTTTGCCAAAGGCATTGTTTTATATCTTGCATGCATAGTTTTCCTGGGAGAAAGTAACAGAAGTTACCACCTAGTAACTCCATTCTGTGT
This sequence comes from Galbula dea, assembly GCA_013399015.1. NCBI lineage: Eukaryota > Metazoa > Chordata > Aves > Piciformes > Galbulidae > Galbula > Galbula dea. The sequence goes on from VWZX01010273.1 coordinate 4,863,312, forward strand.
TCCTATCCTGTGTTGCTCTCTTAAGATTTACTGGTTTCTATGCTGGGAGTATCCTTATGGATTGTGTATTGCCTCAAACTCTGTAAGAAATCTTTATCTAAGAGGGAAGGATGACTCTTTCAGTCACCTTTTCCTGGCACAGATTTTAATGCAACTTGTTTCCAAAACTGGAAATGTAATAAAAAGGAACTGCAAGAAAGGTGTTCTCTGTAACACCTCTCTTGGTGTTCCATCTGGGCTTCTTGGGAGAATTCTGTGTCCTGCATCACAGGAAAATGGAGGAGAAAGGCAAACTCAGTGCTGGTTTGAAAGCTGTAGTCCTCAAGTGTTTGCATTTTTAATATAGGATGCCCCAGGACACTGTACTCTCCAGGGTTATGAGTACCTAAATTTGTTTTTTCAGTTCTTAGTAAGTTTGTCTCCCTGTTCTGTTCGTGAATCGAACACAGGTTTTGTATTTGTTGAGAAACCTGGAAAGTACCCTTCTAAGGAAGAATGTCTTCTACTGCCTAACCTGAAGAGGCTTTTTTGTAAACTCCTAGATTTGTGAAGTTCAAGCATGACATTGCTTATGTTCTTGTGTGTATAGCATTGGAATGGTGGAGTTTTTGGGAAAGCTTAGAAAATGTGAAAATAGTCAAGTGTAAATCACTCTGAAAATATTGTTTAATCTCTCTGCAGAGAAAGAGAGTCTGTCACATAAAGGATTAAATCCATCCTTCCTGAAGTGAGAAGGACTTTTTTAGTCAGCATACTGCAGGTGTTTAATAAAGCTCTGACTATGTGTGGTACCTCCAATTATTCCTGAACTCCGAATCAGGCACAGATGCAGCCTTTTGTGTTGCCATTATTTTCACTACGTTTTGTTAACAGCCAATCAAATTGAATACTTTCAAAAGCAGAGAAGTACTTGTCCTCAGAGGCATGTTTTCCACGTGGTATTTGTATAGCTACTGCACCTAGTTCATGCATAACTCCTAATTGTTGTTAAGCATTGTCAGAATTCTAGGTGATGAAAAAATGGATGTTGTCTTGCATTGTATTTCAGAGGGATTGATTTGTAGGACTTTTCTCTGGCTGAGTGCCTTTTCCTCGTGCAGTAGAATCATTCTTGGGGCCAGCAAAATCCACTGGCCATGGTGGCACAGCAGAGCAGCACACCTCCTCACAGGCCCAGCTGGGACATGAGGGATCTCTGCTGGGTCTTAGCATCTGCCACCTTTTTGCAGTGGCAGCAGAGTTTTGGGTAGCAGTCATTCATTATATGCCAATATTGTATTTGCTGATCCATGTATGTATAACTGAAAATGTTATAATCATCTAATATCAACAGAAATTTAAGTGATGCTTAGTGTGAGATGACAGTATGATTTGTTTCAGAGAAGGATTTTGTTTCATAAATTTTGGAGTTAAAATACAGATACAATATTTAGAGATGCACAGGCCAATCGTCCATCTGTAAGTGAGCTGCTTTGGCACTGAACAGCGAGACCTTGCTGTAAGGATGTGCCTTTAGCTCATAATTACTAGCAGTCAAACTACCTAGAGTGTACACCTTGTCTTATTTATATTCTAGTCCTGTAACCTTCCCTATTCTCTTGTGCCTTTGTTCTATTAATCTACAAAACAGGGCTCGACTTGTGATTAGTCCTCAGAGGTTGTTTCTATTAATCAGGCTGCAAAACAGGTCTTCTTGGATGTTCTGTTGCAAGTGCTTAATGTGCTTTCCTCATCACTCCACAGCACAGAGCTGCTAGGGTTGTCTTAAATGGCAATGAAATCAGTGATGTGTCTGCTACACTTTTTTTGTGTTTACGTCTTGATTGTGTTGCTGCAGGATGGGGAAAATAGAAAAAGGAAAATAATTGCAGTCCTATAGAAAATTGGTTAAGTTAGTGCCATTTGTGGCTGCACGTTGATAGAGAGTTAACTGAGAGCTGCAGGACTGATCCTGTCTAAGCAGAACTGCTTGTTAGCTGCATTTTGAATAAGAAGAACCTGCGCCATCTGTAATTGTCAGGATTAAAATTCAAGCTTTGATCACAGATAGAGAGCTAAGTTTTAAAGTCTTCAGAGAGTTTTAAAGATAAATCTATCCCCATAACACTCAGAGTGTCATTTAAGATAGTGCATGTTTTTCTGCAGTAAGTAGAAGCCGGACAGATTTTTGTTGATGTGCATGTAACAAAAAGTAATGCAGGATTTGCTGGAATATAAATATAAAATCCCACACTGAACTGTTCTGTAACACTTCCATTATTAGAACATATTGTAAAATTAGAACAATAAGCAGCATTTGTAGTGAGAAACTAATCTAGTTTCATTATAGAAGGTATTACTAACTATAAAAGTGTAATGATTTATGCTTCTAATTAAACACAATATTTCCTCCCTGTAGGAGGAAAGTACCTATTTTTAAAATGTATCAGAAGAAACAAACCAGACCCTTAGTTATTTTTTCTATACTGCTCCTTCATTTTTTTGTGGTGATGTGTTTGCTTTTTTTGGTTTTAGGTGTTTTTTGAAGTTTTTGTTATGTTGATTACGTATTTCTTTGCCAGCTCAATAAAGTCTGTCACTGAACTAAAGAAGTTAGGCTGCTGTGTGGAAAAAGCCCTGACCCTGAGGCAGCAGGGTTTGTCTCAGCTGCTATGCTTGCCTCTCAATGTGTCCATGCCCATTTTTTCTGTATTCCCATGGCACATGCCTCCATTCTCTAGAGCACAAGCTGAAATTACCAGCCCTTGCAGTACTGGCCCAGTCTTGACTTCCAGTGAAGTCCACGCTAAATTCTTTTCGGCGATGCTGAGAACAGGTCCCTTACTGTGTCGTGCCATCATTTCACTGCTAATTTGGAAGGCTTTGTCCTGCCTCACCCCCAGCTACAAAGCGCTTCATTAGGCTGTGGTTTGTCCGGTTTGACCTTTCATGGCCTAAAGAGCAGAGTTAAATGCCAGCGTGACACCTCCCTCGATCCCCCAGCTGACACAGTGCAGATGTAATGCCTTCGGTTGTGCCTTATCGCTGACAGGATCCTGACACCCGGAGCTGAGTGAGTGTCTTGGGCATACCCAAGGAACCTGTTCCACGGCAATTCAGCAGAAGGGGTTCCCAAATGTCTCATGCCTTGCAGATCCAGCGTGCTCGCTTTTTGTTGTGTCGGTTGAGGAGCAGCTGGCATTACCTCTGCCTGCAGCGCGCTGGAGGTGTTACAGAGGCTTGATTGTGTGAAGGGGCCATGTAGCAATGCCATTTTACAGAGCTCTGCACACTAGTAACGAGTCACTTCATAATAGTTTGTAGTGCCCAAGATGATTTTCTTCCCTATTCTAGCCACCTTTGGATAATGCTTTCTCATAGTCACTACTATGATTTTTTACATCTATTGTTCTTGTTAGGAATTCAGAAGAAGTAGGCCCCTAGCATGGTTTTCTCTAGTCCCCTTTTTGTAATTTCATTTTCACCATATATTTCTACTGCCTTTTTTTTTTTCCCCTTCCTTTTTTCCTCCCTCCTTATCATTTCCCCAATTATCAGAGAAATCATTCTTCCTGCATTGATTTATTTCAACCAGAGTCTGGAAGGCACAGAGAATCAAATTAACTAATATTTTACTTTTGCATGTGATTAATGCTAATGCTTACAAAGAAGAAAATACTTTACTCTGATTTAATTTTCGTTCTCTGGTTGATTCCCAGTGATTTAATTTTGCAGAGGGTTGTCTCTCTGCTTATTATCTCTTATGGAATCATTGAAGTTAGAGATGGAGAAGACCTGTTAAGTCATTCTGCCATCACAGGGTCGTCTTGTACACTGTATTCTTGAATGTTTTGCCCAGTTTTAATGAAAGAAGAAAAGGAGTTTTAGTCAATTCCTTTCGAGACTGTTCCTAGTGTAGTAGATGTTACTAATGGGAACTAATATTCTGCTTATATTCTTCTTATGTTCATTTCATTTTTTAAAAAATCCAAATTGTACCATATTTGATGAAATGAGCCTAAAGGTTTCTTGTACCTTTTGTGATGTTTATGTTCTTGTACCTTCCAGGCAGTTTGTCAGTTACCCTGTATACTCAGTGTGTAATTCTATCAGTGAATTTTCTCTTTTTCACATTCTTTCGTCTGGTTTTTTATGTTCCTGGCTATTGGTTTTTCCTTGGTTGGGTGCTCATTGTGGTTCATTGTCGTTGTTGTTTTGGGTTTTTATGCTTTTTTAGAAGAGGCTCAGAGCCAGCCCCTGGTCTTCTGCATGGGTGTTGCTGACATTCTGTAGGGTGAGTGGAGCTACTTGGGTAGTACTGACCTAGTATGGTGACCTTATGTTTCACTGCTGCTGAAGAGTCCAGACTTAGGTCAAGCTGTCTTTTTGATGTCTTCTCGTACATTCATGTGCTTAGCCCAGATCATTTTATTCTTTTCCCCATTCATGTTGCAAGCTCATACATAATTTGCTGTCAGCTGCTGCCCCTAGGTCTTTTGTTTTAGCTTAGCAGCTTTCGGGTTTCTTCCTCCCACTAATTATTTATGTTTTTTAATTCTTCTCAGATGTATTAGCTTGCACCTTTTCAGAAGAAATCTTGTTTTCTTACTTATCTCAGTGTTTCTAACCTCCTTTAGCAAAATTTCTTTCCCCACTGTCATGTTTATAACACCTCTCACTGTATTGAAATCTGTGAATTTAATTATTGTACTGTTTACCCGTTCTTCCAGATCATTAATAAAGATGTTAAATAAAGCTGATATTAATACCAATCCCTGTGGCAATCCACTAGCACCTCCCTTGTACTGCTGCAATCTATTTGTTTATAGCCCTTTAGCCACTATTCATCTGTGTGATAGTCCTCACAGGCAAGCCACTTTCAGGTTTTTGAAAAGGGCTTGTATCACATTTTGCCAAAGCCTGGGATGATAGAGTCTACTATATTATTTTAATCTACTGACTTGACTGAATTTAATATATTTACAAAAATTAATTGTGATGAAATATAGCTGTGGTTCTGGAATCTTGGCAGCTGAGTAGGTATAATTCTCCTTTCTTAGAGCAATTACACCTCCTCCACCCCCACCCCAATTATGCTGTAATTTTATTCTGTGCCGAATTTAGACTTACTAGGAGATAATTCTCTGTATCATTCCTTAATTCACAGTGTACAGATCAGCACCACGCTTCCCACTGCTTCTCCAAGATCTGATTTTAAAATCAAAATTACTCCAGATAAAATTCTTCTGTTAATACTTCAAGCTTTGAATTGTCTTGCTTATTTTTCAGTAGTCATCATGGGCAGAGCTTTATTTTGCAGTTTTATATATGTACACTATTTCAAATTTCAAATACATCTGGTTGCAAAAGCAACAGTAAACTCTGCCTTAATTTTAAGTGCATGTTTTCATCTTTGTGAAATCTGTGAGGTCTGTGTGTTTGCTTAAGTTCACCATGGGTTTAAGTGCTTTCTTGCTGTGCAGCCTGGGGATATGTATCCTTTGGTTAGGAGCCCACTGAATTTGTAGTTCCTTCAAATTCAAAGATATTTTGAATTGCAATAGGAAAATCTTTTGCTTCACCACTTTCTCCGCTTACATTGTGTGCATCTATATGAACTTCAATAACAAGTGTCATCAGCAATTGAATAAAAACAATCTTGGGAAATTTCAGTATCTCTTACATATGTTGGGCTAAACCAAGCTCCATGCAAAACTTGATTTTTGCTTTATAAAGTGTAATGTGGACATTACATTTTTGTCAGAGCTTACTTGGAATGGCAGGATGTAGAGGTGTCCCATTTGAATTAAAAGTGCTTTCTCTATAAAGATGGTAATGAAAAGTGGACATGATGAATTTTTTAGCAGTTCTTAATGTGTTGAACCCTTGAGGAGAAGTTACTGTACCCTTCCATCAGAAAGCTGTGTGACTGCCCTTAGACATGTACATGAAAGGCTGTTTCACACAGGTGACCCCTGAAATCATTTTAATTCAGACAAATTTCAGAAAGATAAGTGGGTAAGAGGAAGATACAATGAATGGACTGGTTTCTTCCCGAGGCAAACTGTTGGATCATGGGTTCTAGGTGTAGAGGAGAGCGTGCTCTGGAGAGGTGTCCAAAGTTTGTGAGAGCATGCATGTCAGAAATGCCTTCAAAACTTGTAGTTAGCAGAGTTAACTATGCTAGTAGAACACCACATATCTTCAAGGAGATCTGGTCCTTCTGCTTCTTGAATGATCCTGTGCTGGTATGTGTCACAGTTCAATGATCTGACTATTTTTAATTATATGATTTGATCTGTATTAATTGCTGCAGACTGTAGCAATCAGTGGATCTGACTTTTCAAAGTTTGTTTGTAGACCTGCAGACTGCTAGGCAGATGCTGTGTGTGTTGACTGCTTCCAGTCAGAGAGCTTCATGGATGCCAGATGGATGGAGCGTATGGGTGAGGGAATGGGGAAGGGGAGTCCTAGCTCTGACACTGTCTCGCTGTATGAGGAGCAGGAAGTAAATGATTACTTTACCTAAATTTCCTCATCTACAAAATGAGGCTGGTAACACTTACGTTCTTTCCTCACTGCTTGCCATTTGGACAGTAGTTTCAACATGTGAAGCACTGTGGAAGTGACAAGTATTACTGTTAAGTTATTTTTAGCAAGATGATCCAGCAAGGTACTGGGCAGATGCAGATTTACTTTCATGGATGATTTCAAAGGAGCCAGTGGGACTGTTTGCCTGCTTGAAGTTTGTGTACTTGTTTAGGGACTTGGCTGGATCGTTGCACTGGAAAGCTAAGTAGGTGTCTATTTTTGCAGGATAAGAAGAGGTGTTTTTGAGCTGCTGTTGAAGTGGAATAGATAGTTGTATTACTTGAAGTGGGAGCTGATAACGTGTGATTTCAGGACACTTGAAGCCCTCTTCTCCAAAAAAAGAGGAAGGTTGCTAACTGTGCACTGAGTTTACTTCCTGAATTTTCTGTTTCAGGTGGTAAATACATCACTCAATAAGTTTATTAAGAAAGATTTAAAGAATGCAGAGAGGTTTCTGTCTGTACTGCACTACAATAGAATCAGGGAAGACCATCTGAAATTGATTGCTGGCAACTCTGCGTTCTCTTGTGACTAACCAAATCCAGCAAGGATCTGGTTAATGTGCCTTTGCTATAGAAACCCTTCCTCAGTCTAAATCTGTACCCAAATGCCTGTTGACAGCGTCTTCTCCCAGGGAAGCGATGAGTTGCCAAAGACCTGGGCAATCCCAGTCCTCCTTTCTCCACTCCAAACTCTTGAGTCCAGCCCATTTGTTTGCCACAGAGCTGTTAGGATGTTGCTTATTTTTCCAATAGACCTACCTTGGCCCTGAGTATCTGTAGGGAAGACATTTAGACTTCAAAGGAATTTAGACCTTCATTTCAACTAGGGGATGTGCCACACATAAGCGTCTGTGGGAAGAAACGAACCTTTGTACCTCACTAACACACCCTAATACTCATTCCTACATACTAATAACTACCTTCTGCTCTTTATTTAAAATCAGAATGAAAGTAGAAGGTTCAGTCTTCAATCAAAGGCACTTGCCAGGTATTTGAGAAAAGAGTCCTGCAGTCCAGGCAGTGAAAACTGACACTTCTTACCTTCTGTCAAAAGCGGTGTTGAAATGTAGGGCCAGTTATTGTGTATTTATTCAGGCATCAATCACAATCAAGCCTTCTGCTAGTTCATCTGTAAGGGCATTGTAATCCTATTTTTATCAGTTCCTTCCTGTACAACAGACAGTTAAAATAGCATGAGTAAGGGTCAGAAATATCTTAATGGGTTCGGTTCCCAGAGATATCGGTGACCAGAGGAAGACTTTTGCTGAAATTTCTTCCTGAGCTGATAAGGTAGATAAACAGGGGCAAGGTGCAGAGCAAGGGCATGCTGTGGGAAGTAGAGCATTGGATGCTCCATAAAGGAGCTGCAGAAAGATTAGGTAGACAGTGTTACTTGGGAAAGAACCTCAGGAGCAGATGGAAAACGAATGTTAGTTTGCCAACATAGCCATTTACAAAAGAAAGTGTATTTTTTTTCAGGGTGTACTGCTTTAAGGCAAAGTGATTATTATAATTAGCTTGACTCTTATTTTTGCTGTTGTACTCCTTAAAAATCTGTAAGTGATTATAGATTTGAAAAAAGTTGATTGTCACTGACTGCCAACATTTCACTCTTGTTAACTTTAGACAGTATGCTACTGGGTTTTACTTCAATAACAGCATAGCTTACATATATTAGAGTCATTATACTGTCATCTTTTTATGCTTTACATTTTTTGTATATATTTAATTTTTTCCTGGTTGTAAAGTGATGAATTATACTTTTTATACTCTTTTGTCATTATTTCAGACTGTATTTGGATGCAAATTATTCAACTTAAAACACAGAGAAAAGTTTAAAATTTATTCTTTTACCAGAATAAAACTACCTTGGAACTTCTAAATAGCTAAAGAAAAAGGAAGTTCATTACAGCAGATAGTGTCTTGTAAGACAAAGTATTACCTTTGTCATAGTTTTTAAACAGATCTATTTTTGCTGGTCAAGATAGTCTTTCAAGTTTGAAAAGATAATGGACTTAGTCTTTCATACTTAGTTTTTATTCATAAATTGCATGTGGTACTTTTTGCTTTTCTGATTCCCAGTTTCATTGTATTGGTTTGGTTTTTTTCATTTTAATCAAACATTGATATGATCTGCTTATGGGCTGAAATACAAAATACATTATCTTCTCCAGAATCAGAAACTAATCCTGTAAAAATCATTCAGCAAACTGTAATTCCAGGAGTTTATTTGGAGACTTTGCCAGTTCAGTGGCTTGACTTTTAACTTCAGGAGCCATTAAACATTGCTTGTCTTGTTGGATGTTGATGATTTTGATATGTTATTGTAAGTGTAGACTTCATGTGGGTAGTTACAGTTTTGAGGGTAAACGGTAGAAATAATTAACTTTCCAAAACAATGATAAGGTACTCAATACAAACTAGACTCATGTAAAAACTCAAAACCCCATGTTAATTAAATTAGAAATATAAGTTGGTCTCCTCACTGCCATTTGTTGTTTGAGTCTAATTTCTCCTGCAAGTCTGATAAACATGCTGAAAAGAACAGAGAAGCCACACATGGAGCTGCTTTTCTACTCAGTAGAGTCTGTCCCTCCCCCCTATTGTGCTAGGGGTTGCAGCTGCTTGTGACACTTTGGTTTATGTTTAGTTACACAATATGAGAAGGTTATGCTAACAATGTGCTGAAGATTTTGAATAGGGTCCCACCATGTTTTTATTTTAATTTTAGTTGGTAATTGTTCTAATTGTGTATTCCAAAACATCCTTTCCCATGGAAACTTACTTAAGATAAATTGCACAAGAAAGCAACCAGTCAGTAAAGTCAGAAATATTTTTGGAGACTGAATGCCTTTTGCAAGCAATAAAAGAGTGAAGTTATCAGCATTCTCCCATCATGAAAACTAGCAACAAATAATGAGAAGCCATCACTCATTGCAAACTAAAACTGCTAAACTTCAGTATTTCTCTACTTCTGGAGTTGTTGATGCTTTCTGGAACACACCTAATGTAAACTGAGATGAACTTGCTTAGCTTGTGTACAGCTGTGGCTTCTGGAAGGCTTTGGACAGCATTTGGAGAAGCTCATGGGGGTAGGTGGTGCTTTTGCTGATGGATTCAGTTCGTCAGGGTTGATAGCAAGCAAGCACTGCAAGCAGGTCTTCCCCAGGGGTGTCTCACAGATTTTCTTGTTTGCTTTTTTTATTTCTGTAGTAGGAGTTCCTTGTGTTTTTCAGCCTACCTGGCAGAAGCACTTGGCCTCTCATACAGAAGCGTCATGCTGAATTTAGCTTTAAAAATCTTGATAATGGTAATTTTGTGGCAGCTGACCTTACAATATGAGCAATTAAATCTTGCTATTTGAGGAATAAGCTTTAGCTCAAGAAGAAATTCTACACATTTACAATAATCTAGGGTTTTCTTTTATTGCTGTTAATAGCTATCCTTTCAGAGTATTAATCATTTCTTGGAGGCATGGTATGTAAGTTAATTTAAAAGTTGATGTGACTTTTTTTTCTCCTTAAGTGACAAGGAAGTAAATACTGGTGTGAACAAAAGATGTTACTCTAGTTGAAATAAATAGTGGGGGCAGAAGGCATTCTGACTTTCATATCACAGCTTTCATGTGATACTTCTAATTATGTTGCGCTTTCCTCTCACTGCACTCTTAATGGTTATATTTCAGATGAATTCATTTTACTCCAGCAAAAAATGACAAGAAAGGGCAAACTTGGCAAAGGCTTAGAAACTTCAGATTCCACCTTCATGGATTTCCAGTGTTTTAATGTCATTATCATTAACAAAGTATGCTTTGCAATAGTTTTGCAGTACATGTCTTGCTAGTTGTCGCCTGGGATTAGATCGTGGTACAGTTTAAATCAGTGGGCAAACTTCTCATTACAGTGGGAGATGAAGTTTCAGTTGCTTTAAGTGTCTGTCCCATCTGGGATGAGAAGACAAAGGACCATTGTTCCCCCCCAAGACAGACAGGGTCTCACTCCATTTTAATATAGCCCTTAAAAGACAGCAGACTGACCTAGGTGGTTTTAGACCAAGGAAGTTGATTGCAGTGGCTGTGCTATGTTGGTACAGCAAATAGAAGTGTGTCTGGATTTTAAGAGGACTGGACTGACAGGTTACAGTGATTTTCAGTCTGGTAGTGCCAAAGGAGGCTTTTTTGGCTATGAAGTAGTATCTGATTTTGGAACCGTGGTATAAACCATGTCATTTATTATAAATGAATCTGCTGTAGTCATCATAATGAACTACTAAGTAATTATCTCTAATGGTTACCCTGTGTGAACTGGCTTTCATAAATTAATATCTTTAAATATGCTAAAAAAGTATATCTGTTTCCATGGATGGTGTGAGCAAAAGGCCCTAATAATTAAGTCATTTTCTTTTGGGGAAGAATAGAATTAACCACCTAAAATATTTATAGGTAATATCTCAATGATCATATAATGTATCAAATCCAGTTTAAAATCACCGTTTCCTATAGCTTGAGTTCAACAGAAGTTAAAATATCTTTGCATAACACGAGTAGAAGTTAAGTGTTATTAGTCTCTGTTTTATCATGAAGTTCTATTGTCAAGGATAAAACTCCCAAGTGTACCAGGAGGAGGGGGAAGGAGAAAAAGGAAAGCAAAAAACAGGCACAGTATTTTGAAAGAAGCAAAGAATAAAGAAAATGCATGGTTAGTATGGTTTGAGACAGGAATGTACAGAAGTTGAGAGGAAAACAAGTATAACTAAAAGTTTATATGCTGAGCAAAATTAGCATAGTTCAGCTGAGAACCTGTTTGTTTGAAAAATCCCTGAGGAAAGCCCTCAGTCATAAAAGTGTCTTCAGCATCTGCAGAAACTGCAGCAGTTCTTTGGAAAACTTACTAGTTGCAACTCACAGATGCAACTTTGACTGTTGTCCTCTGAGTCTGATCCAAAGCTTATTGAAGCCAATAGGACTTTTTCCCCTGATCTCAGTAGGCTGTAAATTATGTGTTTAATCCTGAAGTTCTTAGACAACAGATGAGAAAAATTTAAATGCTATACTTGGAATTCTGCCTGATCAAGGACTGCAGCTTTCCATTATGAAATACAGCCTACAGGCTCAACCACATCTTCATCTTGATACCAGCTTTGGCATCTGAATAGTTTAGAAAAACATATTGAAGTCTCCAGGCCTGTAAGAATTTGAAAATGGCTTTTGTTTTATGCCTGCAAAGAGTCTTCCTTTGCAGCTATAGTCTGAAAAGTTAGGTGGGTGCTGTTTTCTCTAATGTGTCAGTCTGTTATTTTAGAACTTCCTTACATTGAGCAGGTATCAATCAGTTCATAATGCAGACATAAATAGAAGATTAGAGGTGAAAGCCACCTCTCTCTGAAATCAGTAGCACTGGCTCCTCAGTTCCATAAAGCAAGGAAAAAGTTAGTTCAGAAGACAGAAGTCTTCCCAATAAAAGACATGGCCAATGTAGTTCCATACTAGAGGACTAAATGAATAGAGAGCCTATATAATTCTAAGTGATTTTCAGCTGTACTGTTACTTGTTGGAGAAAGAGCATGTGGAATTTTTCCAGGTTTTAAAAAACTATCAAAACTTTAAAAGGAAATTGGTTTCAATTTTTGCTCATTTGTAATGCAGTTCATTGCTATCATGCTTTAGGAAGGCAGATGGGAAGTATAAGGAAAAGCATCTAATCCACACACCACCTTTATAATAACCCTATTTATAATGTGGGCTGAAGATGGAGAGGTTTTCAAGTTAAATTGTGTGGACTTGAAAGCATCAATGCTGAATATTTTATGTGAAGCTTGTCAAGGGCCCTTACTAAAATAGCTTAAAAGCAGTATCACAGTTGCATTCTTACAAGCATTGCACACTTTCAAAGAAGAAACATGCTGAAGGGTTTTCAATATTGCCAGAAGTTGGTATATATATTTTCTTAGGTGTCAGATTTTATATGTTCTATATATACATGCATGCTCATGTGAACAAGCACCTTTCTCACCACATTTTTGCAGAAGCTTTATTTTCTATAATGCATGATGTTTCTTAAGGTATAGTAGATTTTTTTGTTGTTGTTTTTCAGGTTTGATGTTTTGGGGTTGGGGTGGAGTTTGTGTTTGTTTGGAGTTTTTAGTTGGTTTGCTTTTTTTTTTGTTTGAGGTTTTATTTATTCATTTAAAAGCTGAGAGTTGAAGTTAAACAAGAGTTCCTCACCACCCTTTTTGAAGGGGATAGAAAGCAACACCTGCAATCCATCTCAGCTGCTTTAAATACCAACCTGTGGACAAGCTGTACCCTTCACAAGAGCTTGTCTCTTTCCGTTGCCTATGAAGGACACCAGGAAGCAAGCTGGTACCAAACATTTGACTTTTGAATTGTTAAATTTAGCTGACAAGGACTCTAGTATTAATAGACTTGCACTCACTGCACCTAATTATAACAGGTCATATTTCTTCCTGATGCATTATAAGGAATAAAGCTACAGCAGAAACAAACTTACCTTAGTAGGTTATTGTGACAGTGATTTAAGCATTGAGAAGCATTAAGCACTGTGGAATACTCACTGTATGTTAAACACTTGGCTAATTCATCTGTCTGAATACAAGTTGCAGTTAAGCATCAGATACTGAAACAGAAATTAAATGCTGCTCTCCCTTTTAAAGGTTCTTATTTACAGGTAAAAGTTGAACTGCTCTAACATTTGATGAACAGTTTGACAAGGGCTTGTACCTTTTGATATGCAGTATATTAATCTAACATGCCAAATCATGATCGTTTTCTATGCACATTTTTTACTTGTTTAGAATTGCATAGCTTGTAATATTTACATCTTCAGAGGAAACTAGCCAAAATGTTGTGCAGAACCCTATGCTTGCACTGCCTCTACTACTCAAAGGTTTATTTCCTAATACTTAGACCCTGATGACCTCTGTGTTTTTTTACACAGAAGATATTGCGATAGTCAAAATTGTTTCTTCTAAGGATAAAGTTAGGTGAAGGCTGAATAAAAGCTTGTATCAGAGAATGGGTGGCAGCAGGACCTTATAAAGAGGGTGGAATGTGAAGTTTTAAAGTGAATGTTGCTAATAGAAATGCATCTTTTCATATTGTCTCCTCTCTCAGAAGGAAAGCAATATCAAAGAGCAGAACAGCAAGAGATGACTTATTGGAAAATAAATCATGGGTGAAATTTTGAGCACTGACTTCAGTGAGACCAGCATTTCCCACACATTGATACAGGTGCTGGATGTTTCTAGATGGAGGTTGCTGCATACAAATGCTCACTGCTCCGTTTTTGGCATTGCTCAGGAGTCATTGCTGTGAGTGGCAAGTCTGCTACCCTGTTAGCCTCATTGAGGTGAGGGAAGCAGAAATGTTGTCCACAGTGAGCAGTTACTCAAATTGAAGAGAGAGAGAGAGAGAGAGAGTAAGCAATATTGAGGTCTTAATTAGTAATAAAAACCCATCTGTTTTTCTTCTAGTGGTTATCAGCTCTATAATATGAGCAGGTCTTTATAAAGAAGTTAGCATTTAAAGGCAGAAGTTTATTTCATTGCACCAAGAGAAAGATTTAGAAAAGAAAAAAAGAAGTTCAGAGATTGATCTCAAGGTTGTCCTTAGAACAATTCATTGTAGTTAATAGAAATACATAACTTAGAGTAATGATAAATGTTACCATGGTCTTCTCCCCACTATCACTGAAAGGAAGTATTTGCAGATTCTAAAATCATAGTCAGTAGGAGGCATCATCTCTTAAGCATGTTTTCTGAAGGATGTTTAATTTTTTATCAGTACTGTCCAAGCCTCAGTCTTTTAACACTCCTAAAATACGTATTAGGGCCACACGGCTCAGTCTTCTGTATTGCAGGGGTTTTATTGTTGTTATCTCTCACAGAGAGATTCAGTTAGTCTCTCACTGACCACAGATTGGTGATATAACCCATGGAATAAAGGAAAAATATTTGCAATATTTGGCCCTTAGTGGTGTTTTTCAGTAATATGTATATATATACACATACAAACAGAGATGCACGCAAAGTTTTCTTAACCCATGTTCTATATTTCAGCCTGCATGAAGTCACAGTGCAGAGCTGAAGTCCTGTTACCTTTAATACCTGAGAGTGACCAGGACCAAACCTAAATTTTCACATTTGCAAGGCATGATTCATTGGAAAAAACAGCTCTGTTGCTTTCTCTGTTTGCCTTTACTCACCTGTCATCATGGCAATCCATAGTGACATTTCAAACTGCTAGCATGGAAATAAGATGAAAAGTGTTGGGGACAACTGGGAAGTTTCATTTAGACAGAATGTCAGACCCAAGTCTCCCGTGAAAATACTGTAGGCTTACCATGTCCAGCTTTGCAATAGCATTTGGTGTGAAATTAAATCAGAGGCTGGCCATGAGCAGGGAAGCAGTTCAGTTTTAGTTTGTCCTACCATTCTGATACTCCTGATCTCTGTTCCTTGCAAGAATAAGTTACAATGGCTGCCCATTTGCAAAGGTGTTCTGAAAGCTTGATTCTCACAGAAATGTCTTTTAATTCCTTGCATTACCTTGAAGTTTAAAAAGTTTGTTAAGTCTTTTAAGAATCATGTTCTGGACCTCATTGTTCTTGTGGATTGAGTTCACGCTGGCTAGCAGTTATTTTGCTTTGCTCAGTAACTTAAGACTGATACTTCAGGATAAATAGGCACCAGTGTGGCTCCTGAATGGGTGAGTTACATGTATTCATAGGCCATTCCATTCATTTCTCTGACATGGACAAAAAGGGTAGGGCTGCTTTCATCCTGCTGCCAACTCTTTTATCTCTAAAGAATCAAATTTCAGGAAACCTTTCTGGCTAGGTCAAAATTTCAAAGGGATCCTGTAATATTTTAGAAGTTTAACACCTTAATTCACATAATTTCAAGGGAAATGGTTTTTTTTTTTCCGCTGAGAAGACAAAATAAAGTAGCTCCCCAAACCAAAACAGAAACCAATGAAAAACCTTAAAGCAAAACACAGGTTTGGAGATGTGAGGGTTAGTGAAAATGAGTTTAGTTGTTACCTCACTTCCTACTATTCAGGACAGCGCATTGTTCAAACTGATGCCGTGTTTATACACATTGTGGTTATGGCTGTAGTTCAGGCTATTGTTGAAGGATGTTATACAGACATTTATCATAGTATGTCAGTAAACCCATTGTAAAAATGTCCTAGTAGTTAAATGAGGCTTAGATTTAATGAGGCTGTAAGGAAGGACCAGTTTTTTGTCATACAGTAAATAGGGTTCCTATAGCAATGTCATTGGGATTAACGTGCAGATTTCTTTTGTTTCAAAATAAAAGCAGTATCTCCTTGGAGTTAGGCAAGCAAGTTAAGAAAACCCTTCTACAAAGTCTTTCAAGAAGTAGTTACTTTGTCATACTCTGACTACATGGTGATAGTAAATGAAGGTGTAAGGTTATAAAAACTTCAAACCTCCTCCCCACCCCAATACTAATAGTTTAATTCAGGTAATAGAAACCTAACACTAATAAAATACTGTGTTAATGGCTAACTAATGCGTTATCAGTGCCAGAAAAACCCTCTTCAATACTTTTTAAAAAGATACTCAAAATATTTCCAAATTTTGGTGCTACTTTATATGCTAATGGTGAACTGACTTTAATATATGTTTTTATCACTGCTGCCACTGAGAATGTAAAAATGAGGCTCATAACCTTTAAGATTTTACCCACCAACATTTATTTTTCTGGTAGCTGGTAAAACAGCCATCTAGAGCTCCAAAAGGTAGTCATTTGGACTGCTTTCTTTTTAGCTTTCTGCATTTATTTTCGATCTGATATAATTTCTGTTGTGTGGTAGGGGTGTGCCTTGCATTTAAATTAGAAAGTACAAAACTCTAAGGGGAAATAAATAAATATAATTCTAACCATTGAGAAGGACATTGTCAACAGCAGAAGACTAGGAAGGGAAAAGTGTCTTAATTATTCTTCATACATTTCTTTTACAGTAGGAGTGGATTGTCGTCTTATTTAAAGTTGTAGTTTGATAGTAAAGGTTGAAGTGACTTTTGCCCCTGAAGAAGCAGTTCCTGCCCTGAGTAACCAGTTTTGAGCCCAGTGCTACTGTTTTCCAGTTCCATATTTGTGCTGTTGAAGATATGAGTCCTGTAAAAGCAAATAACTGAGGCCTTCCCATTTTTTTTTTTAAACACTGGTGACATCAGTGAGCCCATCTCAGCCTTTTGGCTAAAAGTGTAGATAGATACTGTGATACTGTGGTCTCAGTCTCACTGGTACCACCAGAAGGGAGCAGTGCCTGTGGCATGGAGGAGTAGGGAAGGCTCAGGAGAGAGGCAGGAAGTTTCCCTAGTGGCTTTGCTGATGAAGAAAACTGCAAGCATCTCCCTCTAGTCTTTGCAGATGGAATTGTGCTAGTGCACTTGCGGGGGACAGCTGAGAAGGCAGGACTGCCCTGGGGTCCCACCTTTCTGACAGCCTGCTGTGAGCTCTGGGATGGAGTGTGGCTGCCTGGGAGGCTGACTCAGCCCCGTGAGAGCCACAGAACTCAGTTCTACATCGTTCCATTCCAATTTTAGAAGTGCTGGCTCCAAGAGGAAGATCCATACAATAGAGCATTCTGAGGGAAGAAAACAAAAGATGATCGTTCAGGATGAGGATATTTGGATCCAGGGCAGCAGTCATAAACATAACAGCTTTCCTCTTCCACCAAGAAACATATTGACTTAGCTGGGGACTTGCATGGCCCCAGCAGTGTCCCAGGTTCCCCTTGGCAGCCCATTTCCTTTCATCTGCCCCTTTCTGGGGGCATTGCCAGGGGTGTGATTCTGAGGGCTTTATCCTACAAGAGTAGATTTCTGTAGCTCTCTTATTTAGGAGGCTATTTAATGATGGCTCTCTATTCATTTGGAAATAATGGTGTTGGGGGAAAAAATTAATTAAAATGGCTTCAGAAAGTAGTTAATTATAAAGCCTACAATGGCCTGAAGTATAAAATGCATTGCAGACTGAGAAATCACGTAGGGGTGCATTACTAAAATAATTAATTTAAAATTTTACATATATCACCCACACAGCAAATGCCATGGCTGCTGCTAAAATGAGTCCAGTGCCCTTCAAAAACTGTGAGCATCTCTTAAATCTCCCACTCGCTCCATTTTAGGTATGCTTGTTTTCTTCTTTACTATGGGCATGCACTTTGTGCTAGGAACATCAATTTTGTAGAAGGGCTATGGGTAAGAAATGAAAATTTCATTGCATTTTTTTTAGCATTATCATTGTGTCTGTGGGGCCAAGGTTTAACTTGCTGAGTGCCTGATCTAACACAGCCACAAGGTGCACAGACTGAACAGCTACCCTCCTTCATCTTGTGCAGCTTCTGCATTGATGTGGATCAGTGTGTTTCAGCTAGTTAACAAGTTCAGCTAGTTTAACAACTAGTCTTAGACCATTTACAGTGCTGCCAGTTCTCTCAAAGGGTGACAGAGATGTAGGGCTACACCAGTGTGCTGGGATTCCATCAAGGTAATCCTTTAAATTCAGCACTGTTGTGCCAAATTTATGGCTTTTATGTGCTAGTGCTACTGTATTTGCCTGTGTATGCAAATAGGAATTAAATATTGCAAAGCCTCACCACCTTTAAGTGAAGGGGGTTGGAGGAGGGAGAGAGGTTTTTTGTGTTTTGCTTTTGTTTTGTGGTTTTTAGTTTTTACTTCTGAAGAAATGAGAATGTGTCCTGTGCAGGTTCTGATTTTGTGATCACATCCAACCTGTCCCTGCTCTCTGTAGCTATCAATATGCTGAGATTCTTGCCTCTTGTCAGTCTAATTTCTAGTTGGTGCAGGTTCTTGACATTCAGTGCTTTATCAAACATAGCCTGCTTGGCACCTATTACCACTGATCTCAGCATTGCTAATAAACAGCAACATCAAGGCCATATTTTCTGGTTCCTGTCAGACCACTGCTTTCCTGGGTGAAATAAAAGTCCTATTAACATGCTCCTCCTCATTGGCTCTGACAGTTTGATTAATTAGGCCTCCTCTTTAGGTGACCTCTGCACTGACACGACAAGGAGGTGAATATAAAATGAATAGTTTGCCCACATAATGGGCTACTGCAAGTTTCAGATTTTTATCAGATGAGACTGAAGTCCAGGGCCTGTTTTAAAACCTACAAGGTATAGCAATATATGGCTGTGGGTTATGAACTGCAGGCTGTACAACGTGGTTAAAGAATTAAAACCAAACCAATCCTAGCCATTCTGATATATTGACTTCTCCTCTTAAGAATTAATCTTTCCTTTACTCTCTTGACCATACAATACAAATCTAATTCGTTTACATTATCAAATAAAATGACCTTTTGTTTTCAACAGATTTTTTTATTGCCAGAAAATACAGTATGTTAACTCTGTGGTTGTTATTCAGCCTCCCATAAAATACTAATGTAAAGCCATTATTCTAGTGCCACTCTATTTAAATGTCAGTCTGGCTTTCTATTATAAACCACCAGTTTATGGGCTTGTAACTCATCAGTGAGAACTTGTAATATGAACTCACAACTTTTCTTTGGAAGTGTATTTTTTAAAAGCACAACTGTATATGATCCCAAGGGATGAATATGTAATTATGAATATTTATTATGGCATGGCATTTGTAGCACCAGAAACATAACACCACTCCAGCATGTTGCCCACCAGACAGTGCCCCTGACTACAGCAGGTGCTTTGCAGTTCCAGGAGAAACAGTTTGGTGAGCCAGCTGTGCAGAGGGTTTTGAACTATAAATCCAACTACAGGCAACTCAAGCTTTCTGTAAAACCTGGAGTTTTGACTGGTGGTCAATGAGAAAGACATCTTCCTTACCTGCTGCTTTCTTGAACTTGATTATATTCCATTAACACTCTCTTAAGGGGAATTAGGTGTTGCACCTGGCCTTGGAGAGATGTGGGGTTCAAAATCCTCTCTCCATCAAGGTGAGAACTGAAAAGAGCATGAAAAACACTTTTTTGCTCAGGTGGAGTCACTGATACCGAGGTAAAAATTCTACTACATGGGTTTCTAATTAAAGTTTTCATGTTAGTTTTTCTTTCACCAGAAGAGACAAATTAAGACCCCTTCAGACTGTGGTAATTGGCATCTCCCACAGATCTCTTTGAAGGGACGATGTGAAGGTGGGTGAGCCTAAAATTAAATGTTGTGTAAATTGACCCTCCTGTAATCTGAGCTCCTTGTTTAATGATTTTGAAGCCAACAAAAGCAAGTGACCTATGGTTAAACAGATCCTTTTCAATTAAAATAATGCTTCTTTTACCTCTGTGAAGCCACATGCTCTCCTGCAGTCTTTTCAGCAACTTCTGCTTTTATGGCCCTCATATGTTTTTTTTTCCTTTAGTTTTTTCTGTCATTTATTTTTTGTGTTATGTTCATCTGTTGATCAAGTAACTGCATTACTTTAATTGATTTGCTAAATTGGCTCATACATAAGACAGCTCCTCCAGGTAATAACCTGAAAATGTTAGCTTCTATTCCTTGGGTCATGCATGAGTGCCACAGCAGTTGCAGTTTTCATTGGTTTGGGAGTGCCTTGTGCCATTTCTTGAAGTGATTTGTTGGACTCCTTGTGACAAGCAGAGCAACAGGAGATAAATATCTGTCTATACATACACGCACACACACGCATGTATGCATCTAATATCAGGTACAAGATTTTTGTACAAGTGAACTTTGTTCACATGCAAGTCTCCTGAGGCCTTCTGAGGTTTCCGAGCTGAGAGGGAGGTGTGATACATGTTTGGAGATCCATAATCACCCCTTTCCCCAGGTGACTTTTTTTAGTTTCTTGCTTGACAGAATTTGACAAATAAATGTTTCTTCATGCAGATTGGACAGGAGCTGCCAACTTTCTCTTCCTGCAAGCTAAGTAGGATCACAGTTTTCACGAAAGGTGAAATTTTGAGTAGGCCAGATGTTAAATTTCTGCGCAAAGGCTGTGATAAATGAGGAAAATGAAGTAAATCTGGTTATCTTTGAAATAAATGACATTTCCTAAAACTTACAATTAAATTATAAGCCAGTATTATTGCTTGAAGTCCAGGCCTGATATTTTATATGGTACCTAAATGCCAAGTAAACATGTATTGTGACACTGGAAGCTCTTTGATTGTTTTGGCGGTTTTCATCTGGTTAGTATGGGTGACTTTGCATCCAGATTCAAGAATAAGATGAAACAGAAGGTAGCACAGACTTCAAACAAACAAGAAATGATGGGAGTGTCCTGTGGCCCAATTAAAACTAGCTGTTGCCATTCTTTTCTATTGGTTTTTACGTTATGAATTCCTACAAGTAAATATTGTGAGCTAGATGTGTATGGAAGACCCAATACATGGGAACCTTGTTTGGTTTTCCTACCAGGCATTCTAGAAAGTTTCCATTTCTTCTTGAAAAATGCTGGGCAGGATTTTGAGCAAAACAAAAATAAAAATAGTGATGGTATTTATAGATAAACAGCACCATCTGGCAATAAGCAATCTCAGTGTCTGAGTTTAAATCATTGGAGCAGATAAGACTAACTGACTTATTGTTAAGGATTTATAGCGAAAGTCATGGAGGGTGGGGTTCTCTGTCTACTGTAAGATTCACTTGAAGCAAGTTACTTAGGCACATATTTTAGCACATTTATTCTTGATGGAGTCAACCTAGTTCTACCTCTGTAAACAGTGCTCTAGCTAGTCTGTTCTGAAGCTAAATTAATTATTACTTGTAAGGTAAGAAGAGAGTTTTTCAAAGCCTTTGAGTTCCTGTGGTTGTGATGTAGGTTTGTGTGTAGTGGATTTCTCTGTTTGTTTTTTACTTTTCAGAAACAACAAACTGGTTTGTTAACTTGGAAATTAGATCAGGAAGAGCAAGGGCAATTCAGGCATCCAGGGCACAAAGACCAAAATCTTTTTTTATTGATGCTCTGTGCTAGAGCATGGAAGTGTCTTGTATAGAAACCTCTAAAGCAATTCAAATACAAGGCTAAATTTGGCTCTGATGTAAGCTCTCTGTTTGAGAAACTTTTAAACTCGGAGCCCCTTTTAGGTGTGCACTGACCATAGTTTCACTCTGGGAGATTGAGTACTGGTGATGGGTTTCATTCATAAGGTGGCTCAAAACATAGATGTGGTATCTAGTAGCTTTGTCAATTTACATCTTCTGCATGGCTATAGTAAGAGGCACATAAGATGTAATATAATTAGTGTACTACGATCATGTTTAGTAGGAGAAACTAAGCTTGGAAGCATCAATTTATAACATGCACAATTGTTGAGCAAAATTGAATCAAAATTTCATCCAGCTGCTATTTTTTTTTTGCTTTTGTTTCCCTTTTCCCCCAGGCCTGTTCCTCAGAATAAGCGTTCACTTTATGTGTGGTGAGCTCCTTCCTCTAGATATATATTCTATGATTCTTTATGTTTCTACAAAGACCACAAAATTCTACCCTAGCAATTCGAGGCATTCAAGCTCTTCTCAGTAGTACACCATCCTTCAGCACTTAAAGGATGTGTGTACCCTGCACAGGGATGCAGGGTGGGAGTGAAGGGGAGAATGTGGCCACCCTGGAATGAGAAGCAGTGCTGCAAATCAGTCCAGCAGGGTATTTCATAGGCCTGAGCTGCTGCTGCACTGCTCCCATCGCTATGTGGGGAAACACAGTGGACTTGATGATGGACCCTGGCAGCTGAGGCTGCTGCTAGCTTAAACCTGGTCTATCCTTCAAGTCATCCTCAACTTATATGCAGTATGGAAATAGGCAAGGTCTAATACTTGCTTCTGTTAGTAGGCCTTTGTAATTCTGTTCTTTTTAAAAGTAGAATGAAATTAGCCCTTGAGTCAAGTTTGAATTATTTTAATTTTTTGGGATATTAAAAGATCTCCCAGATCTCATTAAGTAAAGCCCTAAATAAAATAATTGCAATACAATTAGGGATTGGAAAACCTCAGAAGGTTTGGAGGAAATTTCTTCTTTGATGAGCAATTCAGATACTTAAGCAAAGGTTGTCTAAGTCATAAACTCGAGAAATCCATCTACTCCATTTCTCTCCTTTCCAGTATCCACTAGGTTCCTGGTGTTGTCCTCTCTTCTGCTTCATTGTGTGTTCTTTACCCATGTCCTTAGGGAGCCCTGTGCTCTGCATCCTGCTGTCCTTTGTGTCTTGTGATCCTCCATGACATTATTAGCATTTTAACCTCTTGTCTCTCTGCTCCTTTGCTTTCAGGTTTCTGAAACCCTGATGTATTTTTAGTACTTCTTTATTCAGTGTCCTTGTCCTTCTGTTTTCTTTTAAAAAAGAAACCCCACATCTCCCCCACAGAAGATTACTTGTGGTCTTAAATGCTGTCTGTGCTGCTCTAGTGTTGTTAGCACAAAACATGTGAACTGAACAGACTTTTCTCTTCCAGAAGGTCCATAACCATTCAGGACATGGGATAGATGATGCTGGTGGTTGGTTTAAGCCATCAGAGAAACCAAACACTATCCACAAAGGCAGTAGGCATTAAATTTGGAGACCACAGCTGAGTTTCTTGTTAATAATAGCTGAGGCAGCCTGGAGACAGCAAAGGCAGAGATGCAAGGAAATGCAGGGTGCAGCAAAGAATTCTTTTCACTAACTGTTTTCCAGCTCTGTGGATAGCTAAAGTTGCACTTATGCCTGTATTTGTCCCTGGTTTAGGTGATAACCTGGTCCAGATAGCACATCTGTAGAGCATGCTGAATGGCAACAGTAGCAGTCAAGGTCTTAGCATTTTCTTTCATACCTGTCACAGATCTAAGCATGGATCTCTTACTGGCAGGAGTATACCAGGTCACACTGGCTTGTGGTGATGAGGTGGTTGCTACAACTTTTCATTGTGGGGGGCTGCTTCGTAGAGAAAAGGCACCAGGTGGACTCTTCCCCTTCAAACACAGTGGATGGGTGAGGGTTGTGTTTCTCAAATGTGTTGTCATTTAGACAACCAGCAAGTATTTAAAAGGTTGTAGTGTATAAGTTGAAAGAGAGAGAACAAACCAAAGGGAAAAAAAATACCAGCAGCTGTTGAGGCTTTAGGTTTTTGTAAGGTGGTGAAAATAGCAGAACTGTGTTGTAGAGACTTCCTGACTTGTGTGCAGGTCAGTAATAATGAGGTAACATACAGTAACATGGCTAAAATAACCACAGTACTGGTAACCCACTTTCATGAAAGCTTCAGCTGTTTAAAGATGCAGGGTAAGCAAAATCCCAAGGAGCCAGACCTCATGATGCTTCTTTTGGTTGTGTATTATTGTCTTTGCTTTCTAAATGGGACACTGAGGCACAGCAGGTAAATGCTAGAGGGAATGAAATACAGCTGGAGCCACCAGACTGAGCCTTTCACTGGTATCACAGCATTACATAAAATGAGCACACTTAGGAACCCATTTAGCCTTTAAGATTTCCTGCTTCTTGATAGATTATGAAAAAGCATTTGAATATTCACTGTATGAAAGAGCTTAACAAAAAGAAGAAAGCTTTCCTAGCGCTGAAGGCAAGTTTCAGATCCTTTATAGAAGCTCTTACCTTGTAAAATGTGCTTCCTTACTACATTGTGTGCTTGCCCTCCTGAGCCTTTTGTTTCCATGATTACACACACTCTCCTTCCCCTTCTCCCTCACCCCTGCTCCAGTCCCTTTTTGTGTATTCCCACTAGGCACACTCTGTCCATTGAGTGAATGGAGACAGGCACGTGTGTGCTTCTCTGCCCGGGCAAACGCTGGGGTGTGTGTGTTTGGGGCGGAGGGAGGAGGATTGAAAGCCTTTTCTTTTCTCTGCACAAAAGGTCACATTTCCCCCCCTTTGTGGTTTGTTCCCTGCTAGTCTGCGGCGCTGCTGCAGCTTACATCTAGGACTGTGATAGATACTTTAGGAACATGTTTGTAGGTGAGTCCTGTAACTGGGCAAGCTTAGGAGTGCATACCCATGTCCTGTCCCACTGCTTTTCTTCTCCTAATGGAACTGTGTCTCTCCCTCCTGAGCCACGTCTGTGTTCCTTGAATGCTGACAAAAGTAAAGAGCATTTTGTTACTGTTATTAGTTGTGTAGAAGTGCTTCCTGCTGAGATGCCTTTTAGACACCCCCTTGGTTGTTATCCTGTGGAAGGAAGCAGACTGAGATTTTTGCCTCCTCTGCACTTTGCTCATTGGATTAAGGATAAAATTAAAGCCTTCCTGAAAGACTCAGTAGCCTTAAAAATGAATGAGTACATGAGATTAAAAACCCAGGAGATAACTTATTTTTTCTAATCCTGTTTAGAAGTAACTATTGAAATAATTTGATTTAATGGTGGAGGTAAAAGGAAAACCTGTATCTATTAGGTCTTATTGTACATTTACCTTTTGAGTTGTTGAACTCTGAGGATCAGGTAATTAAATTCATGAGACAGAGAAGAGATCTGTAGAGTGAGTTAGGAGATACCATCCTTTAAAAAATGTTACAGTTCCAGTAGGAGTTGAATTCCCAGATGAACTTGGCCATGGCCTTGTGTCTCCTATTTCTGTGTGACAGTGTTGCTTCTGAGGTGTGCACACCAAAGAGTGACTGTGATTTTGTGTCATAAAATACTGCTCCATCACTGTCCTCTTTTGTTTGCTCGGGTTTTTTTATGTAATAGTAAAACAGTAAAAACTGTGCAAAGTCATTTGGGAGAAGGGAGATCTGATCACCTGCAAAAGAGGCAGCTCTCTGCTGCTAAGAGCAGATGGATTTGTGTCTTGTCAAGGTGTTGCACCTGCAAAAGAAGGGCGAGTCTTGTCATGAAACTTAAGATCTCCTCCTTCTTGGCATTATATTAAATGATGCCTATGACTCTTGCAGTACAAGGTGTGAAGGCACTGCACAGCTTTCTGCATGAGCATTCTTTCAGTGGCAGAAATGTGACTTCTAAAATGCCAGGTGAAGGGGAATCTGTGGGGATTCCTGTGTAGAAATGAAGAACTGAAGAGAGTAACGATGGGCCAGGTGTCTGCCTTCCATGAGGATATTTCCTGTGTCACATCTGATGCCAGCATAGCTGCTATCCCTCAATGATGATGAAGCTTTGCAACTGGGGGGGCTGAGCTGTCAGGTGAGCTGGGAGTCCAGCATTACTGTGAAGGTTTGATGGCACATGAAGGATGCCGTGAAGTGTAGTGTGGTTGTGACAAGCAGAGGCTAGTTTCTCCTAGACATGGGCTGGCTCACTGGGCAAGCAGGACCTGCGTCATGCTGGGCATCAGGTATGAGGAAGTGTTCTGGTCCATCAAATGTAAACTGACAAAATCATTCCTATACTCTCGTTACTAATTCCTGTGGGGTTTATGTCTGTGCCTCCCTTGTGGCATTATTCAACAGCTGATAGCTTTCTTTTCTTGTGGGCTGCTTAAAAAATAAGCATACTGTAAATGGGTTTAGGAGTTAACTGAAATCTTTTCCTTAGAGCTTCATAGAAAAGATAAATTGGTCAGACCTTAAACACGGTCACTAATGACCAAGTAGCATGTACTAATTATTTGTACCTGATTGTAACTTAGCGCAGGTGGGTGCAGCCAAAGTTCATTCTAGACATTTCTTCCTAGATCTGAAGTGATTTCTCCCAGTAAGTAATTAGCTTGAGGATATGTTGCAGAAGGCATATAACTACATAGACAGGTTTTTTTTCCTCTCTATTATGTAGAAGTTGAGAGTGACTCTATTTAACTCTTATGTGTGCAAAAAAAGGGCACTGACAGGAGTAAAAATATCCTTATCTGATACCCTTGATAGGATGCTGCCTACCTACAGTGCAGGCTTTGTCTGTCCTGCACACATTTAAAGTTTGCTGGGGGTAACAGCTATTCATCTGTCCACTCATGGGATTCACAGTACATCAACTCCATTTTGTCTGCACAGCAACACAGTGTAGTGCAAACATCGGGTGACCTTCCTTGTGTTCTCATCTAAACCTGAATCTGTGCCATAAAGCTGTTTTTCTTCTTGGTGGTGTTCTTGAATATGTCCTCTTGGCTTTCTGGTGAGGCTGAACCCCCTCAGAAGCACAGGCACTCTCTGTTTGCCTAGTCAAGGTGCATTGAGTATGCAATGCAGGTCCATGGTTTAAACATCTGAAATCTAAATCTGTAATCCAGGTGTTCTTCCAGTCATGCCTGCTCTTCTCTATTTATTCATTCATATAAAAATATTTAGTATATTAAAAGAGTACTCAACTTTTTTTTTTTCTTTTGCATGTGCTGCATACTGGAGAAGGTTTCTCAAATTTTTCTTACAAGAGAATTCCCATGTGGTGCCTGTTAGTCACAGCTAATTACAGAGGCTGGTGAATGAGGAATATACTGGTGCTTGGGTTCCCCTCCTCCTCCCCCAGTGCTTCAGAAGAAAATAAAATAAAAAACCTGCAGACAAATCCAGGTTTCTTTCTGTGGTTGTAGTCTCCAAAGAGCTCCAGAGAGATCACAGATGTGGTTTCACATTTCAGGTTTAACTATGCTATAGTAACTACAGTATTATCTGCAGGAGAAATGCAAGTGGGGAAAGAATCATTAATTGACAGTGAAAAGTTCAACCTATGCACTGTTTGGTTTTCTAAGCAGTTGAATGTTTAGCCAAACCATATTTTAACTTTTAATTGCAGCCCTGAAGGTTGCAATAATCTTGATATGTTAAAACCTAGCAACATTATAAGAAAGAAATTTAGGTATGTGTTTCAGAAAGGTCAATCATAGAAGAACAGAACCTCCTGTGATTTAGGTTAAAGCTAAGAAAGATGCCTCAGTTTTAA
This sequence comes from Galbula dea, assembly GCA_013399015.1. Taxonomy (NCBI): domain Eukaryota; kingdom Metazoa; phylum Chordata; class Aves; order Piciformes; family Galbulidae; genus Galbula; species Galbula dea. The sequence continues at coordinate 4,890,711 of VWZX01010273.1, forward strand.
TTCATTTGTATACAGACCTCCAGTGAGCCAGGCACCCTGACTTGACTTTACAGTACACAAATGGTTTTGGGTGTTTCAGTGGGTGCAGAGTAAGGCAGCAGTGAGAGGTGAAGTTTCATTGTTATGCACATGAGGAACCCATAGCTCACATAAAATGTTTAACTAACGTCTAATTTTCCCATCTTTTGTTAGCTTTCATCCAGGAAGTCTGAATGAGTTCCTCTGTGTGTAAGATAAGTATTAGTTTGTAGGACTACATGGGATGTGTCTATTAGTTGTTACTCAGGCACCAGTGACCTTCCTGCTCCTATATTAGCCATGCCTGCTGTTTCTCCATGCTGCTGATCATCAGGAATTCAGACCGTACATGTAACTGGGTGTAGCCTTCATTGGGCAAATTGTTGCCTCAACAAAACAAAGTATGTAATTGCAAAAAAGTTAAAAGCAGAGATGTAGTCTCAACAGGAAATTTCCACTTAAATGCATGTTTGAGGCTGAAAAAAATTGTGATTTAGAGAGTACAGGAGGCAGATTGTATAATGAAATTATGCAGGACTCAATCTCTTTGTAACAGGTGTGCTTTTCTTTAAGGTTGGATTGTGGCTGGGTTTTCACCCCATTTTTTGTTTTTTTCTTTTAAAAACTGCAGTACACAGAAGAGTGCTGGACTAACTTGAACAAAGAGAAAGATGCCTCCAAATGACTAGGGCTAGGACAGGAGTATCCTACCTACGAAATTAAGTCTAAATCTGTGGCCTGAGCTCTAGGAAGCACACATGGGTGAAAAGTTGAGATGAGTACAGTACTAACAGCTGTATAAAAAGTTGTTAGTAACTGGTGTAAATATTATAGTATCTCTTCAGAACAATTGCTCTGTGTACCTACCTGATCAGGAAGGGCTTTATTACACTATGCCTGCATCCAAATTACTGAACTTGGCTGCTATACATTGTAAAAGTATTCCTAGAAGGTCCACTTTTCATCACTACCTGCTTGATGCAGAACAACACTGTGCCATGGTGGAAAAGACTGAGGATCTATTTTCCTTGAGAAATGCTAAATGAATATTAAATTATAAGATCTCTTTAAAAAGTCACTGTGAGGTTAAACATTGTGTGATCAAGACCTCTAGGAGGCTCAGGAGTTCAAAACCAACTTATGTCACAGTGTCCTGATAATAAAAGTGCTAAAAGGAACAAGTATGAGTTTAGTGAAGTGCTGTGGTGATGGTGCTTACCACCACTGCCTGGTGCAGCCTTCCCCTGCTGAAGTCTTGCTCACTAGCCACCCTTTGTTGGGAGAAATTGACTCTTGCCTCAGAAAACTTTGGAGGTGTTTTGCTTGTTTTGGCAGGTAGCATAAAGAAGGAGTTCTTGTGATTGACCACTCCCAAACTTTGCAAAAAAGCTTTAGATTTAGACTGTGTTATTTTAACGTTTTCCCTTTTTCCCTGGTGAGTAAACACCCTCAGGGCTGAATGCTCTGGAAATACAAAATGAGCATAGGATATTAATCAAAGTTCAAGCATATGGATTAGTGTATATATGTGTTTGAACCATTCAGAAAGGCTGTCCACAGGTAACCTCTGGAGCACAGAAATTGTTTTAATTTGGAAAAATTGGAGAAGGAAAAGGTTTTTTATTTTGTGCTGATGCAGTTCATCTTATTTCCCCCAAAGGACACCATGGTTTAATGGATGGGGCTTTAACCTACCCAGAGGTCAGTCTTTGCTAGACAAGTGGAACCTTATTCCTGAGGGAATTGATATACTAATGACACATGGACCTCCCCTTGGTAAGTGAAACAAAAGCTGTCTGTGATTTTTTTGTGTGAGAATTTTACTTTCAAACTAAACAAAATTAATACTGCTGTAAGCTGTACTGTAATGGCACAACGGCTCAAACCCATGAATTAAAAAGCCTTTTTGCAAGAATTGTAAAGTGTTGATTAGGTTTAGCAGATCTCTTGAGCTTCCAGCTGTTTTCTTAATCAAAACTATTTTTTTTGCTGAACTTAAGCTGGGGAAGATCGAAGATCAAACAGCTGACTCCATAGCCATTATAGCTTGACATTTTATTTAAGAACAGTATTCATCTGACAGAGAGTTTCCAATCCCATATGATTTTTTAGAGATTGACTACAACTTTTAAAACATTTTTCCATTACAATGACATTTTACCTTAAGGTTTTTAAGTATGCAGTCGAGAGTTCAGAATTGTGGAGGCAGATTCTCCTTGGTAGGATCCCTTTAAACTTAAAACATGGACCAGTATTAAAGATACTAATCAGCATATGGCAAATTTGTGAAGGGTTAAAATTATGTTCTCAGATAATTATTCCTTACTTGACCTAGTGAATGCAAGTTTGTGAATGCATAATTTGTTTTTTCATTCAGCAGTTGAAGTTTTAAATTCATTGAGATTTTTCTTGCCTGGTAAATGGAGATAATTCATTGATCCTCGGTTTGATTCTAAGTTCTAAACTAAGTTCTGATGGTCTTCAAAAGACACCTGGATGATCATTCAGCAGAGGCAGGAGCATCCATCTGTGGCATATCTAAAGTCATTAAAGCCAGGGGCTGAGAATTAGCCTGTCACTTGCAGACCCTGGTCCTCTGGAAGTTGTAGCAGATTGTGTTTCAAACCTTCAGGATGGCAGAGGTATCGGCTGGTAGACAGCTGATCTTCCTGAGTGAGGTGTTTCATTTCTGGAATAACCATGTAATTGGCTTGGGAAGCTGATTGCTGTAAGAGCCAGGGGAAAAGGAAGAAAAATCTGCGGCAGTGCTGGGAATAAATGTCCCAGGGTTTTAAGGTGGAAGATGAGTTTAAACCTATGCTTTAAAAAGCCAAATCACATCCAGAAAACTATTAATGCAGATGGAGGGAGGAAATCTTAAGGAAGACAAAGTGACAGTGAAACATTTCTTAAAAGCCATTGTGTGCTTTAATGGAGAGGTTACGGCTACAGATAATGTAATAAACCTTCCATGAGTTACGACTTCCTGAAAGACTGTGAAACCTTACCTGAATAGAGAAAATTAACAGTATTGATTGCATTTTGCCTTCAGGTTTTCGAGACTGGGTTCCAAAGGAGCTGCAGAGAGTGGGTTGTGTGGAACTGTTGAACACAGTGCAGAGGCGAGTGAGGCCCAAACTCCATGTCTTTGGTGGGATTCATGAAGGTAAGGAGCAGCACTACCTCCTTCTTTGATCTTAAGCTGATTTCAAAGCAGCACATTTTTATGGTGTATTCCAAAGGGTGGATACTGCACATTGGACTGAAGGAGGGAGGGAATTAAGGGAAGTGATTGCATGCACAACACTTTGTAAATGTATGCCAGAATTAAAACAGTCTGTTTCGGGAACGCATGCTACATTTAGCCACCTACATCTTTCACTGTACAAAGGTTTTCTATAGAGGTTATTGGAAAGCAATTCAAATTTTGACACACTTGGTTAGAGAAGCAGATGAGATTCCCCACACTTTCAAGCCAAAATGAAAATTATCCCCATTATTCGAAGCACCCGAGCCAAGAAAGGTGCTAGAATAGAAGTAAATTGAAGACAACTTAGTGTTTCAGCTCAACTCCTGCAGCATGTAAGGAAAAGGAGAAAGGAGGGCAGCTTGAATTAGACATCAGGAGGAGAGATTGCCAGAACTCACTTTGCATACATTTCTAAAAGCATCCTGTAATACAGTTTGTACTGTGTGTGTTACCTTCCAAGCAGTCTCATATTTTAGAGGAGATACTTCGCTGATGTCAGTACCGGATCAGGCAGAGTATGAAGCTTCAGAAACAGTAAGCTCAGTTTGTGGCAGTAGAAAAGGCTGATACTAAATACATTTTGGAGCTACTTAAATATTTAATGCAATTTCATAGCTGCCATGTGGCTGAGAGACAAACACTAGAAGTTCTGCCTGAGAGAGGGTGTAACTCTCTGTGACCCTAGAACTCAAAATTACACATTAAATGCTTTATATTGTCTCCCCTGGAGGTTTCTCCTTTGACTTTAACTAGGTTGTCCACAGGCTTGAAGACTTGGAGGACTTTGTAAAAGAAAAATTAAAAAAAGGACAGTTTTCTAAACTAGTGGTGTTGGTTTTTCTGAAGCCCTTGTGACCTCACACAGTGAGTTTCGTGCCTGGTTTCTGCAAATGAAGAGTTTATAATGGAAATACTGTTATGGCCTTAAGTATAGTGGCATGAACAGCAGTCTTTTAGTGTACCAGGAAAAGATTAGGTATTTTGTATAAATATTAATCCTTGCATGCTAAGAATAAGTGAATACAGCAAGACTTCCAGCTAAAATGTGTACATTGTTTACAGCCCTTTTAGGCACATTGGATGATGAAACTTCTAGTTATAATACTGTTAAGTAATAGGAGAGGAAGATATTCTAATGTTCAAGGTCGTTATTATGAGAAGGTGCCAGGGAACCACATGCAAAACCTTTATTTAATAGGAAAGGTGCAGCACATACTGGAAGTGAATGTAAAAATTCTTACAGTAGCACTAACAAAAAGTTAAAATATGCAAAAGATATAAGAATGGCTTGTTTCAGTACAGAAAGAATAGCCAAGTGTTAAGAACATTATCTTGCAGTGCAATTAATTCTCATCCAACTCGAGCTGAGATGAACATGCTCCACATGCCATTAAGTAGCAGAGGCTATACACACATTTTGGTTGCACGGTTTTTTGCCTGATTGATAAGCAAGAACCACCACAAATAAGGTTTTTCCCACCATGAGATGATCTAAATCAAAATTGCCAGTCTAAATAAATAAAGTAACACAAGTGGACAGCGCAGCAATTCTGAAGTGATTATTCTTTCTGATAGACACTGTGGGTAGCTGTACTTATCTTAGCTTTCAGACAGCAGTGATCTGTACTGTATCATAACAGTTTAAAAGAAAAATCTTTTTCCCCTGTTGGTTTGCAATGGGATGTTCTCTTGCTCCATGAAACTCTCACTTTTTTTTTTATAAAAGGGTACATATGGTGACAAATTCTGCCTAGTTTTTTTGTAGTTTCTTTGTTAGCTTTTTTTTTTTGGATGTCTGCTAAAAACAATGGCAAAGCTTTTTCTCTTCCTTCTGAGCTGGTGGAACTGAAGCTCCTATCTCCTTATCCTTGAGAGAATATCTGTAGAAGGAGAGCTTCTGCCTTATCAGTATCTTTGTACTTCTGTTATCAGACATTTCCTCACATCACATTGCTGAATTAAGGCTCAGGTGTGACTCAATTCATGGGTTGCTGTAGTATGCTCTATTTCCCCAAAATTACTGGAAGTTCCATCCTATTCTGACATGGCAAGTGGGAGAGAAGAGAGAGCCCAGCAGAGAAACAGCAGTGCTGCTGGTTCCTCCGATGCACTCTGAACAGCAGCATTCCTGGCTGGATGTGTAAAGGTTGGGAGCAGTCTACAGCATCCTGAAACTGATGCCATTGTGTTACTGAGAAGTAAAGTCCTTGGCCTCCTGAAAAACCTGTGATTAATACTCATTGCTTCTTGCTTTTTTGTTTGGGAGTGAGTTACTAAGATTCCCTTCATAATGGAAAGCAGTCATCTATTTAACCTTACCCTCAGTTTTCTGCTCGGGGTCATCCATTGGTCTCCAGTGCTCTGTTGTTTTTATAGCAGGAGATGCCTTTTGTTAGTCATGATTTGCACTGGTAGATAACATACATAAAATATGTAAAGTAAATATATATCCATGCTCATATTTAATTTACTGATGAGTTCCTGGGGTTTTACAGGCTTGAACAGCAGCTTGGCAGTCCTGGCATAAGGAACTGAGTAATAAGGGTCAGAATTGGGAAAGCTTACTGGGTTCAGTTCATGGCCCAGAGAGGGCTTTTTGTAGGTGAAACCAAAGTTACTGCTAAACCTTTTGCTCCTGACTGGCCTTTTTCTTCTGACAGACATCACAGGCATGCAAACTACAGCTAAGTAATTAGAAGTGGTTTTGTCTCTTGTTTCTGCTGTATCCAATTGCAACAGAGGGTTTTCCAGAGGAGGGGGAAAGTTTGTCCATAAACCAAAAGCATCAGTTCTTATTTCAAATACAGTACATGGAATGTTTTTTCAGTCAAGCCTTTGCAGCAGCCTTCAAGAGCTTGTATCATTTTGAAAGGGATTAGTTTAATTTTGTTCCAAAGCATTGATCCCACAACAAGCTTTCATTGCAGCTGCCGACGGGCAGTGTCGTTTGTTCCTGTTGCACTAAGTGTGACACTTGCTCCCCACAGGTTATGGCATTATGACAGATGGTTACACAACGTACATCAACGCTTCAACGTGTACAGTCAGCTTTCAACCAACCAACCCTCCAATTATATTTGACCTTCCAACCCCTCAAGGATCATGAAGCACTACTGCACATTTGGAACTGGGGAAGGTCTATAAACTGCCGTTTTCTAATTATAAAACTTACACTCTGTTACATGTTTATTTCAAAATTGGGTGGGGAGGGAGAATTTGGGGGAACTGGAGGGGGGGGGTGTTTTGTTTTGGGGTGGTTTTTGGGGCTTGGGGATTTTTTTTGTAAATTGCTGGTACAAAAGAAACAAGAAGAAAAGTTAGAGGTTGTGCTTTTTGGAAATGCAGCGTTCATTTTAAATTGATAAAACATTGTGAATTTGTAAAATGAATTTTGTTTTTCAATAAATTTGCCATTGTAAATTGTTATAGTGTTCTCCAAAGGACAGCCAAGCTTTCTTTTAATAAGTGAGAGACCTTATTTTAATATTATATTATAAGCTAAAAAATAGGCAGCATTTAAAAACACCCAAATTTGCACAACTTATGTTATTGTCGAGGTTTTTTTAAGTGTCTTTTCTTCTCTAGATCTCTAGAGGTTAGCCTTTCATCTCCATTTATATCAATTGGTTTTAGTAGCACAAACAATATTTTGAGGTCCATTTACCTCTTGGTATGTGTGCATGTACTGAAGCTTGTTTCTATTACCAGTAGAATACAACAAGGGGAGAATAGACCTCTCAGTTGTTTGTCTCTACCTGCTTTATGGGTTAAAGACTGATAGAGATAGCCACAGCCTGTTTGTGATACCTACCTTTTATTGTTTGTTTTTAAATTATTTTAGCTTTAAAAGACTGGGGGTGAAAGCTGCAAAGAGCAGGTATTTCATGCAGTAAAAAAAAAAAAAAAAAAAGAAAAAATGTAAATGCGGACTCCTTTTAAATATGAATTTATATATATATGTATTTTTTGTGCATTATAACTAAGCTAGGATTTAATATTGCCAGTATAGCATCTGCAAAATTATGCTGTACAGCACATCTAAATTATGAAGGATGTGACACATTTTCCAAGTGCTCAAGGCCTTCAAGAGCCCGAGTTAAATCTTTGTTGTAGTTCAGGCATGTATAGAGTCAAATGGATACAATCAAGCCTAACTAAAATAAGGCTTAGTTGTCCTTTATATTTAAATATTCTTCTTGTCTTTTTTTTATTTCCTTTTTCTTATTTTGCACTGTGTGTAAATGCAATCTCGCTAGCACAAAATATTGTTGCAGATAGTTACTTCTGTTCTACCACTGTAAATGCTATTGAGCTTTGTTCTGTTTTATGTTACCTTGTTAATGGAATTTAGAAGAGCAGTTGTTTCTTTAAATTTATTGTGATATTATATCTAGCGGCCTTTATATGCAAATAAAATTGCAAGATTTTTAAATTTGTGGTTTAAGGGAATTTTGCATTTTTCTGTGGCACTGACATGGGGGGGAGCAATGCTAAGGGTAAGTAAGAACTTTTCTGTTTCTCAATAAATTTTTATTGCTTACCATTCACAGGATGCAAGTTGGGTCGATAAAGCACTCAGACTTTTCCTTCTGTTTCCCTGCCATCCGTCTTTGCATTCCTTTCAGAGGGAAGAGATTTTGTCTTCAGGTGTTACAATTCATTGCAACCAGGTTTGCACAGTTCAGTCTTGTAGGGTGCTATTCCAGATGACATGAGGAAAAATTGATTAGGCAGTAACCTTTTTACTTCCTCACTTGGTCATTAGTATCGAGCTGCAGGTGCCTTATTGTCATCCATTATGGGTTAAGAAATGAATATTCATGGATGAAATATATCACTTTTTATCTGGGTCTCCTCTCAGTTTTGTGGCTACAGTGGGATCCACCAGTGGCAAGAGAATTGCAGGGGAATGTGGTTCGGTGTAGGCCAGTAGAGTGGCAAACAGCAGGACCTGCTGGTATCTGCAATACATTTAAATATTTAATAACACAATCTTGTTCAAAAATAGAAGTTGTGGCTGTGAAAATCCAGTTCAAACTAGAGAAGGTAAGACACTGCTTTCATGAATCTGCATCTTGCAGTATCATGAAACAAGACCTGGAGAGCCACAGGGCAGTCCCATTTGTCTTAGCAGGCTGTTAACTTTTGACATTATGTTGATACAAAGGTTATTGAGAGCAGATTCTGGGCTGTCATAGCAGAGTGCTAGTTGGAGGACTGTTGCCTGTATATTTTGATCCACTACACATAACAATGGAGTTTGGCTGAAATTTTCAGATTTATAAGGCTGCTATCCCAAAGTCTTTTCTGGGAAGGAAGCTGCCTTACCTCTGAAATCTAGTTCTTGTTTTGTATGTGGAATTTCTTGTCAGGTTTCCTTATAGTATAGACAGACTAATGTTATCTGTCCTGCTTTGAGTGCAGTGCTGGTTATTTTATCAATTGGACCACGGGATAAAAAGCCACCAAGTATCAGTCCTTCCTTTTGGAGGTAGATGAAGGATCTGTCTTGTGGGGTTTTTTCAGCCAGCAGTTGGAACTGACTTAGGAGTTGACTCCAGGCTTAGGAATTGTTTTTGGCAAACACAGTTTAATGTAAAAGACTGTGGCTATATGTAAGATCACTGTCCTTCCTCAGATAAAGCATTTTCTTGGAGTACATAGAAATAATAGATACAGCACACCTTAGAGCATTCTCTTTCACTGATCTGTTGTTTGTTGTCACTGCATAAGGAGGAAATATCCTGGGAGGCTTTGTAGTGCTGTGAACTTCAGAGGAGCAGAGAATAGCCACTGCAGCTGGATTGCTCTTCAGCCTTCAGAAGGACCTGGTACCTCTTCACAGGTACAGTCCGTACCACTAGTTTGTCATTCTCCAATTCAGGTTATCTCCCTCTATTGAAACCTGGGTTATTCCTAAAGCAAAAGTTTTAAGCCAGCAGCTTTGTTCCAGGACTTGAGCAGCCTGAAGGATTCTGGCAGCAGAGAGAGCCAGATGAATAAAAGGTTGGTGTAAGTTCAGCCAGGAGTCTGCCTTGAGTAAGACTGGTAGTGAGAAAATACCAGAAGCAATGCCTTGAAGAAGCAAAAGTCTGTACAAGACTCCACAATAAACTATGAACTGGTACATGTGGCTGTAGATGTCCTAGAGGTGCCTATCTTTCGGTTTCAACTGTTTGCCATGTGGCTTTTTGGCTGTGTGGTACAGCAGGTGTGTTACCAAGTGGTTCTGCAAAGGGATACGAGGAAGGGCTTGGATTTGTAACAACAGGCTGAGACTCTCTGCTTCCCTTTAGACAACCCAGGCATCAAGGACAGTCACTACTTTGTCATCAGTTGATGTTGGTCCTGAATACAGATGTTAATTTAGATCAACACCTGATTTTCAGAGGTACTTTCTAAGCCTGTGTTATCTCTTGTATTTGTTTTCTCTCTGGCTCTGTTGGCTTCACCTTGTATACTGCCACTTGTTCAGCACAGAGCTTGTTCTCCTCCATGGCAGGATCCTTTTGATTTCATTCTGTTTTTAAAATGTATCCGCTCTTTTTTCCTTCTTCCTTTCAGAAATTGATTTAGGTTTTCTTTTTTTCTGAGAAAGCTATCACATTGGCTAGCAGCAGTTACAAAGAGGCCAGGAAAACATTAGCAGTTTGGCATTTTTTTCTTTCTGTACTCTTTAGAGATTTGGAAGTGTATACATGTCTGTCTTTGCTGTCACAGGCAGGTCATTTTCCTTTGCTGGATGTCAGCCATATCTGACAGTCAGGGTAAATGGGAGACAGAATGATTTGAAGAAGTTTTGATTTCACAGAGAGGCAAAAGTGTGATGATTCTGCTTCTTTTCAGGGATCCTTTGCTACTAAATGTAGCTCGAAAGCTGTGTGCAGAATAAACCCTGGATAATAAGTCTTTCTCTGGGGTCTGATCCAAGCCCATTGAACTCACTGGGAGTCTTTCTATTGACTTCTGCTGGCTTTGGATCAGACACCTGGCATCTCTCTGGATTGTGTTTCTGTCTGTTACTCATCCTTCAAACTGGAGGAGATGGTCCCTGGTTAACATGCAAGAACCTCTTGGCAGGAAGAGGGACCTACCTATTTTAAGTGCTGAATCTTTCCAAGTGATTGATTAACAGCAGCGTAGTCGATTAACCTTTCTTCTTCCGAGAGCAGCTTTCATCTAGTCATCTCGATAAGGCTGAAAGCAGTCAAGGCCTTTATCAGGGAAGGGCTGCAGAACAGGATGTTCCCCAGAGGTGATTGGTTCCCAATTCTCTCTGCATAGTGAATTTAGTGAATTCAGCAGACCTTGAGGTCAAGCATTTATTAGGCTAAGAGACTGTCAAATCAATCTGGTCTACTCCAGGCAAGTTCTACCAGGAGAATGGCTTTTGCCAAGACTCTGTCTAAGATATAGATTGATGGCTAACTCCTGGTTGAAGTTGCATTTCTCTTTTCCATTTTCTCTGAGTCAGATTTTTTTCCCCCTCACTGACACCAGTATTTTCTCCCTAGACAAATTTTATTAAGGAAACTCCTGGAAACAGTCTGTAATTTAAGTCACAGGGAGACTTCCAAACTCTGCAGACCTTCCATTCTGTGTTAAATTGACCCAAGGGCTTTCTTTGAGACCTTGCTTTTGACCACACCTGATTGAATTACATTTCTGGAATTTTCTTTTCACCCCTACTCTTCCCTCCCTGCTCCTCCATCCCCTCTTTTTTTTTTTTTTTTGTCTTTTTTAACTTGATATTTTCCAGCAGTTAGAGGCAGGCAGGGAGCCTGATTTTCCCTGCCTAACATGGTGACTTCTTATTGGAAAGAGAAATGCATTGTAAAAAAAAAAGCCTACAACACAAAGCACTGTATTTTGTCTTGATCTGTTTTGAGATATAGATCCTAACTTCCTTACAGATGCCTCATTTGCAGTAACCAGTCTTTTAAGCACCATCATCATTGCTAATTTAAATTCACATGCTACTCAGAGAAAATCGTGTTAACGATCTGCCTTGGACAGCCGTGTCAGCTATCAGCCCTTGTAGGACACCTTATGCACTGCTGCAGGAAGTCCCTGCCATCAGAGCACTGTCTGACCTACAGAAGCACAAAGAAAGGGACTCATTTTAATAAATGAGTGCAGCGTGAAAGACTAAAGTCAGGTTTTAGCATTTTCACCTCCAGTTCCTGTCAGCCTAATCAAGAGATAACACAAGAGAAGTCTGAGTGAGTTTAGTGCACTAAATCAGTTTCCAGTCGTCCATATTGATTTATTTTTTCCCCATCTAGTTATTGCTTTCTGTCCCTCCATCTCTGGTTTCAGCCAGCCAATCTTATAGTGATTCAATTAGGATGTGGCTAGAAGGATGCATCTCATTTTGGTTTACCCCTGAGTTTTTCTGAGGAAGTTTTCCATAGGCTCAATGTGCTGGTTGGTTATAGAATAGAATCAGAAACTCACTTCTTCTAGGCAGCATTTCCCTGCAATTATTACTGTGCAGTTTAGTCACTTATTTTGTACCTAAGGTTTACATTCATGGGAGAGGAACAAAAACATACCTCGGTTAAGGATAACTGAATGAAGAACTACACTCATCTCTTCCTCAAACAGTGGGTAGTATTTATTCTTTCACTGATGGACTATCAGAAAAGGAACAGCACAGCAAATGCAAGGTGTTTGCATGCTATGACAAGCATTTCCAACATTCTCTGTCATGGGAGTATTTCAGCAAAGTATTTTTTGTCTTCTGGTTGTTAAGAGTCACTGGGACGAGTGCAACTTTTCTTTCTTTGTTACTTGTCAGTATAGGTAGTATTGCCCAAAGTCAGCATGGCTCTGGTTGGTTTGGAAGCTCATGCACATGACAAGAGATGTCTCATGTAAAGCTGAGTCTAAGGAGACAGAATGCTGAAAAGGTAGGAGAAAAGGAGTCTCTTGAGTTAGTACAGATTGGGAGGTGATTGACTTGCACATGGTCACACAGGAAATCTCATAGTCCTAAGAACTGAATCTGCATCTCCTGAGCGGAGTTCTAGCTCTGCAATTACTGTTTTCCTTTTTGTACACTTTCCTTTGTAAATAGATGGAGAAACCAATTCCTTGTGTTACCCCAAGAACAAAGCTGCTGCTGTGAAAATCATCCCAGGATGCTGGAACATGGGCTGGCTTGTGACAGCAGAGACAGAGCTAGACAGAAAACAAAACTCAAAGCCAATTCCTGCATTTTTAATGAAGCTAGAATAGAGGGAGGATAAACAGGTAAAACCAAGCTCTTGGTAACAGAACAAGCAATCTGTTAGACACAAAGCAAAACCTTTATCTTAAAGTGTTAAAGTTGATCTTACAGTTTTCCTTCAGCAGGCAAATAAATGATGAATTAGCTTAGTCCAAACTCTCTGAAGTTGATCACTATCATAGATTCTTTAAAAGGTCTGAAGCAGGTACAAAATCTTTACAGTACTGTGAGATACAGACTACAGCTCTGTCAGTTATTGGCTTTGTGTTATGAGGTATCTAGAGAGTTTTGGAGACAGTGTATTTGAGCATCGTATTGACCCTACAAAGCATCTGGCTCAAGCCCAGCTCAGACTGGGAGAGTGGCATTTCCTTGGAGGAGCTAAACAGTATTGATTAAGGTCTCCTAATCAACAGAACAACTTCTTGTACAAAGTGCTATTGAATTTACTGTAGCCTTAAAACTACAAAATAGCTAGGCTTATTATTCATAATCTATTGTACTAGATACAAAACTCTGAAATTCTATAGCTACATCAGCTTAGACTGAAACTCAAGTGGTTTAATTTTATCTTTGATTTGGGTTTCTCTTATCAAACTGCAGCCAGATTTTCAGATGTCTTTACATTGCTAGGAACATTTGAAAAATCCTATTGGACACTCCATCAGTTTTGTTACATGTCCTATACAAAAATCTGAACTTACTGCTCTAAGATTTCTTTGGAGCTGCTACAGTTAGCATTTAGAACTCAGCACAGTAGGTAGTTGCAGATACAATTTACTATTCTTAGTATAACGCCCTACAGCAGGCAATTGTCTATGCAAAGACCCTCTTGGGAAAGCCGGGGCTGTCATTTGCGTGACAGTGACACAGCAGGCAAGGCTAAGACCTTCTTGCCTTGGTCTTAGATGCCCAACATGGTAAGAGAGTCTCTTCTCTGTGAAGCACAAGTCAGGCAAGAATCAAGGAAAGCAAAACCTGGTAACTGCTGTTTTTACTGTTGAGCAGCCATGAGGCAAAAACTAAGCTAATCAGCCACACCAGTGACCTGTGGCCAAACTAAAGACTGAATCCTTATTTCCTGATCTGACACCTCACTGCTGTTCAGTTCCCCCCAGCTTTTTTTATTATTATTATTTGGAAAGATCTGACAGCGGGAATGAGCCAAAATCATTTAAAACCCTGCAAAATGTTTGACATTAAAGCTATAATCTGACCCAGTGAGAGGAGAAGGGGTATTCTAAGGACATACTGGATCTCCAGGCTGAAGTACCTTGGCTGTAACTACTGCAAATGTGAGATGAACAGTATTTTGTGACTTGTTTACTGAACTCTTCCTTCTTCTGATAAAGCTGCCAAGGGTGTGTGTCAAAGTGCCAAGGACAGGACCAGTTTTCCCACCTCAGATTTATTTTTTTGTGTGTTTGGGGTGGGGGCTGGCATGTTGGGGTTTGGGGTTTTTTTGTGAAGTAGTTCACAAGACACTAATCCTTGGGTAGGAATTGCTCTTTGTTGAAATCTTCATCCCTGTTCAGTTTTTCCAGTCCAGCCAGTCAGAATTCCACACACTGTGCAGTAAATTTTTTTCTTAAACTGTGTTTTGCTAGGTTTAGCTCCCTGCTGTAAAGACCTGCTCGAACAATGGGGGCAGGTAAGCAGCGTGGCTGTGCTGATGATTTAGAGTTTGCTGGCTTTTATATGGAACAAGAGGAAAGCTGCTCTGGTGTCAGCAGTCATTACCTTCTGTCTGTGATGTGCTTTCCTGACACAGTGGCACTTGAGAGACTGCTTTGTAACTACGTTACTATGAAAACAGACCTTTCCAAGGAAGGGATTATCTATCTGGAGTGCAGTAACCATATGCAGACAGCCCAGCTGTAGCTGTGCCTTTCACTGGTATCCTTTACAGGCCTGAATATTTGTGTAAATGCCAATTAAGCTGTGGTAGCATTATTTATCACAGAAAGCTTGGCCATATAACAACAATACCTCAGTTTCTGTTGCCAGATGATTTGAAGAGGACTTTTACTGCAATAAATCAGCTTTGTACAATTACAGAATTGCTGTAAATAGTTTCAGCACTTCTGTGGATCGGATTTTATGAAGTTGGTGATACTGCTTATTGGGGTTAAGGATGCAGAATTGGGTGCTGTGTAATCCTGAAGAAACAGCAAGACCTCATGGGTTTCAAGAAGAGCACTTCAATCTGGTGGAGCAACCTTAAAGCCCAAGAATATGGCAGTGGAAGAAATACTGGAAATGTGTGTAGGAGATAACACAAAATTTATTCCTTCCTAAAAATATACGTTCAAATGGGAACATCGTGTCCAAAGTAAGTTTGACCAGACAGCACTGATTGTAGAAATGGATATGAAATAGAATTCATGTGCCTGTGAGTCATCAGAATCATCCTGCTTATTAATTTGCCTACTTGGTTCCTGAAATGCCTGTCTGTAACTCTCTGGCCTGCAACAATCGGTGTGTGGCAGTGCTTTGGTGTATTTACTACCGTACGCAAAGGCTGACACTGGGATGATAATTTGCTACCTCCACAGTAAGAAGCAGATGACCTGCCATCTAGGTCAACTGGTTCTTTCTCCTTTGAGACAAGATAGTAGCTCTTCATAGCAAATGAAGCCTTTCTAATTTTCAGCCATTGCCCATTTACACATGAGTAAATAGGTTAAAATGTTCATAAAATGACAGAATCATACCAAGGAGTAATACAAAGTGGCAGTAGGAAAACTGAAAAGCAGTCCATTATATTCTGCTCTGGATAGTACCTGCCAACACACTGAAGACTGAGGACAGTATTGGATAACAATCAAGTTAATGGGTATGGGAAAATACAGTGGTTCAGAAAAGAGTCTTGCCCTCACTCCTCCTGCCAGGGGACCCGAGTGCTCTCATGGTGGCTCTCTAGAACTCAGTGCAGTCATTCACCATTTCCCTGTGAGGGACGATCCTGCCCAAATGACTAAATGTGCCCAACCACTATGATTGTGTCTCTGCATAAAAGAGCAGTCCGTTTTGTTACATAAATAGTTCTTATTTTTCTGCCTACTTCTTTGTGGTCTGGATGGTACAGTACTATCCTTTCAGTCATACAGCATGTTTCCTCCTCTGTAACAGTATCTCCAGTGTTTGCTCCTGCTGGCCATCGGGCCAAGCTCTGGAGAGAATGCTACAGGTTCCCCTCATGAGCATCCACTGCCCCATGGACTTCCCTCCAGCAGTGGGAATGGGTATCTGAAATGGGCAGGAGAGAGAACAAGCAGCAGGCAGCCACAGTATGTTTTACAGTATGTTTGCATGGCCAGCAGCGTGGTATTCCTCTAGGATATAAATAAGCACAAAAGAATACCAGTATTACTCCTATCAGGCAGGAATGATTAACTGAGCTAGGCAATTTCCCAAGTCCATCATCATCCCTTTCACTCTAGAAAGCTGCTATGATCCTATAATAATCACTGGACGTTATCTTTCCATTTGGGTAGTTTGCCCAATATAATTCAGCCAGGACTTACTGCTCATCCCTACTGTAATAGGTCACCATATGCTTCACATCTGGTCCTACAAAAAAGGCCATATTACACATACGATAGCAACTATTTTAGGGGACAGTCTCCAGAGACCCATAGCAGTCTTAACAGGTTAGCAGTTTCATTCATCAGCATTAAAACCTCATTTTCCTATTACAGGCGTAATTACTACAAGTTCAAATGATGACCAAAATAAGCAATTTCACGAGTTTTGTTATTTAGCAAGCTGATCTAGCCAGTTTCTGTAAGATGTAGGCAGTTAAAAAAAAAAGCCAACAGCAAACCCACCACTTTGTCTCATCAAAAATCACTGGACCAAAGCGACCCTGCTGGTAATGACAGAGCAGAAGTGTATTTAATCAGAAAACGAGAGGAGGATGTAGACTTCCTCATATGTATGTTTGTCAGAATTCAGATCTCTGGTTTGTCACAGGAGAAAGTGCTGCATTAGGATTTCCTGGAATATCTGAATATCTGCTGTCAGGTGAATATTTCAGTTTACAATTGGGAGCTAACTCTAGCATTTTATCTGAGAGAGTGAGAGAAAGGAAAAAGAACCCGATTTGGAGTCAGTAGTATGCAGAGAAAGTCTGTATTCTCTTGCCTCCCACACCACATCCTGAAACCTGCAGGTATTTAAAGCTTCAAACATTTTATTTTCTATGTGTCTGCTACAGAGCATTGAAACTTTGATAGAAATTCTTTACTTGAAATACTTGAAGTCTTCCTACAAGGATAAAACACAGGAGCCTGGATTACTGACTGCCACATGCAATTCCATGCGTGTCTGTTGCTCTTCTCCTATGTCCCAACAGCCTTTTCTTAACATATCATCCCCTAAAACAGCAGTAAGAGGAGGTATGCAAGGACAGGTACATTCTAACTTTCAGTAGTTAATGTTGTGAGACGGCTGCCTGCAAGAAGCCAGCTTGGCAATCTGAGAAAAACATCCTTAAAAAGAGCCAGAGAATGGTAGTTTGGTTCTCTTCTTCATTTTCCACCATCAAAATTCATCCTGTAGTCCACACAGCACAACTGAACCTTTTGCCTTCACTGATTCCAGGTTCTTGGCCTTTTTCTGACCAGGCTAGAAAAACTGAACTTCATCCTCTTTAAATAATAGGCTTTCTTCTTCCCTACTGAAAGAAGGGTTACTTTCAATTAAATTTAATAAATATTTGGGATTTCTGGACCTCAGATTCAGTGTAGCAGGAAAGTATATACTGCCTTAGAACCTTACCAGGATAAAGCTAATTTCCAGGTGGTTTGTTTTAAAGGGAAATCCTCTAAAAGTGCTCTGGAATTGTGGACCTGCCTCTGCTCTGTATGTGTCCTGTGGGCACCTCTTTGAGGAGAAATAATTCCTTCAGCACTTGCAACCAACATTTCCTCTTTCCTGCTGGTTGTTTCATTCTCCCATCACAGGATGACTAGCTACATTTTTGGTGGGCAGTTTTTGGGTGCTGCACATTGCATTGTATGCTACAGGCATTTTAAATGAACCATATTACTTCTACAGCACAAGGAAAAACGTTTGTCTCAGGCACTGTAATGAAATCAGGTTTACTCCATATCCCATCTTTAAATAAGCTAGATTTGGGGGTAAATGAGCAGGGCTGCTGGCCCAGAGCTGCCTGGTGAGGTCCCTTTAAAGGTGACCTGCTGTCTGTCGGTCCTGGCTGGCTCCCTGCCAGGCTAGAAACTGGAGCAGGAGGCATTGGAAATCCCTTGAAAACTGTCATTTTTCCAACTGCCAAGAACTGTGATGCTAATCAAGGAGAACAGGGGAGATGAACTGGATTCTTTACATGAGCAGGTCTCCAGGGTCAAAATTTATTTTAAGCTTGTGCTTGTTTTTAGAGAGCTCCTTGCTGTTGTTGTCAAACCTATGCTAAAGCAATTATTGTCGATGAGGGTCACCTCGAGTTCAGTGTTACTGAAAAACTTACAGCAGGGCTGTGACTGGCCTGAATGGCTCAGCAGAGCTGTCTGCACAGACTCAGTCACTTGAACAGAGCAGCTTCCTTCTTGCTTCCCTGACTTAGGTGTTTTTTTGTTGTTTGTTTTTTTGTTAATGAGAAGCAGGTGTGAACCCTTTTCTTTAAGCCATAGTGCTAAAAAACCCCTCCCAGCTCCAAGTAGCCAACTCCCTCCCCAACTGCATACCCTGGCCTGTACTGCGAGGCAGCTCCATCCTCCTTTTGCCTACCCCCTCAGGGGTACTGAACAAGCCATTCTTAGGGTTTCGAGAGCAACCCGCTGATACAAGATCTGCTTTCAAATATGGTCTGAAATGGATGAACCAAGATACAGAAAAAGTTACAGAGATTGAAAGCCCAACCAGGAAACAAACAGGCCATCTAAGGGAACCTCTCAAAGGTGCTTTTTTCCCCCCTTGATCAGCTGCCAGCATTCTGCTGCCCCTTTTCTATCTGACCACAGGCCTGGGTCTGGAGTTGTGCAGGCCCAAACTGTGTGTGACAACCCTGTGGGGAAGCGAGCTCTGTCCCGGGGAAGGTTGGCAGCCTACATGTTGCTGCCTTTTCATTTTCACATTTTGTATCTGTTACATGAACTCTTTTATTAAATAGCATAATTGTTACATTTGGACAAATTAAGAGACTCATTTTTCTACTCTGTCCCTTGACTGGGGAATTACTGGGGAGCACAAGGCAGCTGTTCTGCCTTTGAAAGCTCTAACAGTAAGAACTTGGCGAGAGGAAGAAGCCTGCACTAGGGAGAAGAAGTGTAACAGGAAGATCAGAGCTCCTGGACAGGCTGCTCAGAGGAAAGACAAGGATTTTATGAAGTTGCATAGAGCACTATAGCCGTCCTCTCCACCACAGAAGGAGGTCTCAACGACCCAGGTAAGTGCTATATTCCTTGTCTGCCATATTCATTGCTTTTTTCCCTGCTACAGAAAAGCAGAATGCATGCAAGGCCTGAGCTGTCCCAAAATGTACTATAGTTTGACAGTTATGTTCCAGAGAAAAGAAGGATGGATGTAGCTGATGTAGGATGTAGCTGTGGATGGGGGGAGGAAGGATTTTTTAGAAAAACAAAACAATCAGAAAACTAATTTTTTTCCTTACTTGCCTCATGCAGTTCTTGAAGCAGACCAGCAGCTGCTGTGAATCTGCTCAGGGCTGAGGAGCTAAACTGCTTCACTTCCAGCAGCTGCAGGTGGAGGTCTGCTTTGCATGTGTGTATTTTTGTGTATACATATAACATCATCATCTTTTCACTTTTATATGTATGTGTGTGTTCGTGTGTATATACACATAAAAATGAAAGGGTGATGATGCTTAGTGCATTGACAAGCATCCACAGGTGTTAAGGCAGTTGGTATTATGGGGTACGTGCTCACACACACACATAGAGACTTTGAGGGCTGTTTTCATTATACCCATCCAGGAGGGGGTTTGATGACAGACTCAAAAGGTTGCAAAAGAGATTTATTTTCAACTTCTTTCTCATCCATGAAAAATACCTGCTTGCAATAAACCTGTTGATTAACTCAAAGAATGGTGGTTATAGGCAGTCCTCAGGACAAACCTATTAGACAATAGAGTTTTCATAATGAATGAATTTTATTAGGTACTGTGGAACTGCAGAAGAGCAGATAGAGACCTGTTCCTGCACCCAGAAGGGTCGAAAGTTTTGCCACTATTCTCAAAAGTGCAGGCAAGCTCTGGAACTGCAACTGCTAGCCAGGCACAAGAGTTTTATTTGGTAAAAGAGAACAGAAACAAAATCAGAATTCTGATACCAGCTTTTGGTGGAAATATACTACATTTTCTTCTCTGATCATCACTCTCATATTTAATAGTGAGAAGTGTGTGTACTAGGTAAGCACACCAGGATCAAAATAACTCCCTGATGGAGAGAGGCCTTCAGGAACAGGTCAGTCTTTATTGCCTGTGAGGGTACTGTCAGCATAAATAATTATCATGAACTTCAACTTCAGGCAATCAAACTTCATTGTATTGAAGGAGCCCCATTAAATGGTCAGATTGTTCTTAATTTATCTAGTGCAGTCAATTCCTTAGGGAAGGAGAGACTGCAAAAAAATCAATACAGCCTTGCAAAGGAAGCTGGGGTGTCTTGGCCATGGCTGCCAGGGGAAGTGGCTTTGTCTGAAGGAGAAGGGTTTGTCTCGGTCCCATAGGGACACAAGGGTGACCAAGCTTGTGAACTGGTCAGAAGTTCTCTAACCACTTGGACCAGATGACGAGTTTTGAAGACAACTCAGCTGAGGTAAATGAGACCTAAAGCAATATTTCTTCTACAGCTCTGCTGAGATGGTATTAAGCTCCTCTTTTAGGTTTCCTTGTTTCCCAGTTTTTATCCAGCTAATTTGCATGATGGTGTCTGGCCTGCTGTGAAGATGCTCTTCCATGGCTTGCTGTGTGCTGCTGGGGCAGTCCCTGTGGCCTCACCTTGTCTTTAACTACTCCTGTCTTCAGAGAGAGGCAGAGATGATGAAGGTTTCAGTGCACCTTCTGTTCCCCCTCTATAGTTCTGGAAGTCAAAATATGCTGATGGTTTCAATTTATTATTTTTATTTTTTTAAATCTCCATTCATCACTTTCCTCAGAGAAGATAGTGAAATACTCAACATCTGAAGGGAGAGATCCTGGATTTGTGGACAAAATTGAGAATCAAAATCTAACCCACTAGATTGAGTTTTAATATTCATAATATACAGACATTTAACTATACTGTGTAAACTGTATAAACACCACCTCCTGAAGTGAGCCCCTCTTCCTACCCTATATAACTTGCCCTGTGAGATTCTGACACACTACCTGTTGCAACTGTTCTTAGAGGACACTAAGAGTTGAAGTAATTGGCTCATTTTTCAGTTAGAACTATTCTTATCTCCTATTATTTAAAAATTACCCTCTATTACTTTGTAGTTTTTCTTTTAACTGAAGTTCATGTTGAAATATTTCTAAACAAAAGAACAGCTTGTGGTAGGCAGATTGGTTTTTTCCTCCTTTTTTGATTGTAGGACTATGGAAAAAAAATTAACTTTAAAAAAAACTCATAAAAATTAATGAAGCCAAGGCCATTTATGAAGTCAAATGCCCTTTTGTTTGAAAGCTGTCTGTATCTGCCCACTTACAGGAGTGGATATAGCACATGTGCACTGGGCTTCAGGGATCTAAGTTTTCCACCAAAAAGAGGATGAGAGTTGCTTCCTCTGAATTGTACCTCAGATACCTAGGTTAATTTTCTGTCAGAGATATCGCAAATGGCATAGATAAACATTTTACAAACAGACTTACTGGTATTTCCTTTTCTCGCTACTGGTTGAATATTGGGAAAGTTGACCTAGTTCAGAGCAGGAATAACAAACCCTACTCTTTCAAGTGGGCCTCAGTGGTCAAAGGATGCCTTGCCTCCTGCTCCTTGGAGGTAAAGCAAGCAAGAAGGCTTTCATATCAGTTTAGCTTTTGCCCTACAGCAGGTTCAGAGTGCATGCTTAAATCTGCAAAGGGAGGATGCTCAGCTCTCCCTTGCCTTTTCAAAATAAACTAAACTTATAGCTCACTGGTACCCAGCAGCCACCTTGTTGTGCAGCAGGAAAATGGCTTTTGACTGACTGACGTGGCAGGTGCTGTGGGATCTGAGACAATTCAGCTGATTGTTGTCACTACCAAAGCCTATTGTCTAGAGTAATATAGTTTAAGATTAAAGGGATTCTGCATGTTTGTGTTATTCTCCACAAAGCTTATCTTCTAATAGACTAGCTGCTTTATCACTCTTTGCCCACCCTTCTCACTATGTGGAGAAGCCACATGTACAAATGGGAACACACTGAGGCAGACCTTGTCTACCAGCTGGGAATATCATCTCACCTTCTGTCTCCATCTGGGAGTGTTAAGTTACCAGCAGCTGACAGCTGGAAATGTCTTATCTCCCACCTTGCCCAGCAAAGCACATTGTGTTATAGCAATGCCATATCTTGACCTCTGCCAAGACCATAACCTGGTTCTGTTCCCACTTTTCTTCTTCCCCACATGCAACTCCTCTGGCTCTGCTGGCCCACAGGAACCATGCCTGCTTCATACTAGAGATGCAAGTATTCAGATGAAAACATCTCCTTGTTCTGTTCCTTGGCATATGCCCTTGGAAAAAAAAAAAGTTAAAACATCTATGGCAGAAAGTACTCAAATGAAACTGCCAACCATTCATCACTCAGAGAATTTATGGGTGTCTTTCCATCAAGTCTTAAACCTTGCATTCACTGAAGGCCACAACATTGAGATATTATTGCCATATATCTTATAGCAAACAGGGATTCAACTAACCTCAGGTTGGGGAGATATGAGGGCATGGAGAGAGATTCCATGTCTGTGTCTCCATCCCCCACCCCCAGGTTTTTCTTCTCTAGATATATCCTAGATGCATTTTAAGAAATAGAATCTGCCAGTATAACAATCTGCCTTCCTCACAGCATATGTGGGAACATTAGAACAGCATTGGCATTTCACTTTTGATCCAAAGATCTTGGAGTATTCCAGAGGGTTGGAATCAGAGTGGAGAACAAGCCAACAGGAACCTTACAGAATTCAGCAAGGATGAACAGAAAGTCCTGCACCTTGGAGGAACCAGAGAGCAGCCACACAGGAAAAAAGCCATGGGTGATGTGAGACAGTGAGCTGACCCTGAGCCAAGAGCATGCCATGGCAGCTAAGGTGGCCAACAGCATTGGGGCTGTGCTAGAAAGAGTACAGCCACTAGATGAAGTGGTTAGAGCTCTGTCCTTAGCACTTGTCAGTCCACATCTGTAATAGAGCCTCCAGTTCTGGGGCCCCCAATGTAAGGAAGATGAAGAAACTGTAAACTATGAAAATTATTTTGTCTGGCTTCTGTACTACCATCTGATTCTGCAGTAGGAATGTACTTAAGAGCCCCCTTGCAATGTGCAGGGGAGCAATAGCATGTCAACCCCAAAGTCCTTCTTCATTCAATGCACTCAGCATCAGATCTTCTGATATCTTATAGCTTCAAAATGAAGACTAGGGCTGACAGTTGTGGTCTTTGGGGATGGCATTACCTTTAATTAGCAGATAAGACTACGTCTAACTTAGAAACTGAATTGTCTTTGGAACTGACATAGCAAAGCCAGAATAAACTGTCTTGAGGTTTGAGAACAGCTTCAAATATAATTTATTTCAATCCCTGCTTCAGACACACTGTCTTTATATTGGTTCAAGAAAACAAGCACATCAAAGATCAATATGCTTTAGGGAATAGATGGGAGGAAGAGAAGAAGAGTAATGGTGAGAAGATTCTCATATTTCTTTGAGGTATATTAATATTTCCTTGGCCACAAAACACAGATCACAGTGTCCTAAACTGCAGAATAAGGTCTTTGCTGCAAGGTGCATAATATTTGTACAGGCTGGGAGCCCTGCAGGGATCTTTAACAGGTACCCAGCATTTACTAGGAAAACAGGAAGAAAGAGTGGCAGTTGTGGGCCAAAACCAGTCTGTGTGAATGGGAGCACTTGGGCTTTTCTCTTCAGGGATATCTGCAGCAGTAATACATCCTAACAAAGGTTGGCAATAATGTGCATCACTGTACAAGCTCAGAGCCTTAGACAAAAAGAGAAGGTGAGAATTAACCAAGTATTAGCAAAAGAGCCAAAAGAATAGCAAACAGGATTTTCCCTTCAGTAATTCACGTTTGGGAAAGATCTAGCTGGTCTCACTAGAACTTGAGATCAGAGCACAGGGTGCACCCACACTATAGTGACAACACTGCAGTTCACATTCCTGTAAGCTGCTTTATCATAAGGCAACAGCACTTAATTTAGCTCTTAATAAAAATGTGTCAGAAGATTAAGACCAAGCTGAAGATTTCTACTGCCGTCCTGGGATTTAGAGGTTATGCTGAAATCATTAATACAACCACTATTTGAACTCTTTTGATCAGCAAGTATTAAATTCATCCATAAGTACATAAATCCTAGGAAGCAGGAAAGCAGAGCTACCCAGCATCGCTGGTCCTTTTTCACTTGCTTTTCTCATCATCGCCTGTGGTCATAATGTCTTTCAATCATCTCCTGAACTGCATACAGAGCCAATACTGCAGTCCCTCCCCATAAAATGCTCCTCATTCCACTGGGGAATTTGGGTAGATTCTACATTCCTGCACTGAGTGTCTGGCTGCATGTTAGGGGAGGCTGAGATGGGATGCTGCCATCCCTTCTTATCCACACGGGCAGGAGCAGATTTCTGGTTCAAACACATGACAGGGCAGTTTTTTTGTGAACATCAGTCCTTCTTTTTTCATGCTATGATCTTGCTAGTGTGTATGGCTTTTGGACTTAGCCCTGAAAATTTTATTCCATATTTTATTATGATGTTGTTGGGTCCACAGCTGTGAGTACTCATCTGCTGGCAGGGCTGACTTAACAGAGCTGTTCTGGCTTGCACGTGCCACCAGAGTAGGCCTTGCTGTAGGTCCAGTGACCATATCCCTGTACTGTGGTCATAAAAAGATAAGTATTTTTAATTAATAAAATGAGTGACTAATATGAAAACCACTCTCTAAAGGCAAAAGACTTCAAACCATTTATTAAAACAAAATCTATGCTGGAAGTGGATAAGTCAGCACAGCAGTCAGGAAACTGTAATAGCAATCTTTTGGTGGCTGTTTTAGAAGTTCTTAACAAACATTTCTAAATCAGACAAAGGATTATGCTAATGAGCCTGCTGAGTTGACACTGCCTTCCCACAGCCACAGTTTTTGAAACAATGGCCATGTTTTCTATCAAAAACAACTCCTTGATTAAAAGAAAGACCTCCAGAAAACACAGATCCTCACAGAGAAACAATTCCTCTAATTATATTTTCTATTCTACTTTAAGGAGTATTTGGATAAAACTGTCACTCCATGATATTATGCCATTGTTTCTTATTCTCTCTTTTCACATACTTTTCTACCCTAAAAATGAAGGTTTGTATGAAACCTTTACTTACTACTGCAGAAAACTGTTGGTTTGGGGTTTTTTTAAGCACCCCTCACTGCAGTGCTGACAGCTCAGGTTAGATTACAGGATCTCTTAGGAGGTGAAATGGTCTTTGTAATGCTTTTGACTTCCATTACTCAGGCAGATTGTGGAGTCTATCAATTATCCCCACATTGACACGCTGGTGAATTAATTGGTGTGTTTGACAAGGACAGCTATTACCCCGTGTTGTTCTGACAGCTGGGTTTGAGATCAGAAATTTGTCAACCTTCCCCTTCATGTGAGCTGCTGGAGGAACAGTTGAGTAGATCAGGTGAGGACATTGCAAGATTATTTCCCCCTCCCCCTCTACAATTTCAATATCTGGTGATAACCAAAACCCTAAATAAAACATGGACATTCATAACATCAGTAAGCAAAGAGCATGCCAGACCTGTGCTATAAAAGTCTCCTGTCTGGGCTGACAAAGTGTTCAAAGAGTCAGGAAACTAATTTATTATCAGAAAAGTTAGCACCTTTCAGTAATGACTTTCTATGTGTCCTTCAAGTGCCAGTTGTTATTGGGTGGAAGTATTTGAAGTTTATCTGAGTTTGGGCATTGCCAGTTACAAAGGCAGCTGATAACTTAAACCTCACCTTTCTTCAGACTGGGGCAAGGTTTGAGTTACAGTTGGATGTAAATAGTTTTGGGCACAGAACACCTTGCTGGGAGCCATGCTGCTCACTGGCTACCCCTGCACTACTTTGAGATGGTTTCTGATAGTTTCTCATTTTCTTTCTGTTCCATAGCTGCTCATGAAAGCTTTTCCCTTGCCTTTTGAGAGCAGATTAGAGAATTACTTAGTATTTTAACAAACAAAACAACTTGTGGGCATGTTCCTCTCTGGAGCTGGCAGAGATACCCTGGACTCTCAGCCTTAGTCTTAGTGCTCCCTCCTCCAGAGGGAGACACCTCAGCTCATCCCTAGCTCAGCAAGAGAGCATCACTTTCTAGATGAAGAGCAAAAGCCAAGCCTTGGCTTTGCACCTTCCAGACCTCACTGATGGGCACAGAGAGAAAGAAATGCCTTTGCAGCTAGCAGTGTACTGTAGAGGTACAAGCCTGACAGGAAAGCAAGGAAAACAGACTTATTCTTGCAGCCTAAAGCATCATAGGAGTGAACTCTCAGACCTGTAACTTTGTTAGGTCTAGAATTTAGCACTGGTCATGCTCAAAAATTAATTTGTAAACAATTCACATATGTTAAACCTATTATAAAGTCAAGACTTATAGAAGCTCTGTAAAATGAAGGGGAAAAAAAGAAGCCCCAAACTTCCAAATTCCCCAGCTCAGCCAGAGGGTACCAGCTACTTGGCTTTCCTAAGACCATGTGGCAAATGGCATGTGTACCAGGAAGAGAACCAGATACTTTGGGGCAGTCCTTCAGCCACAAAGCAATTCTCTTCTCAAAATAGAATGATTTTAAAATAATAATCTGGAGAGCAGGTTATCAGTATCTGTTATGGTAACAATGCAGACACAGATAGACCTTCAGCTGGGCTCTGAAAGGTAGTAAATCCACAGGAAGACTGGTCTGTCTAGCTGGTGGCATCACGAGAGCAGAGTGCAAGCCTGACAGTGGGCCTCTCTGGGGAGTGCTCCAGACTTTGCTGATCCCATGTTTTGGAAGACAGCATGCTCCATGGAGAGCTGCCCAGAGCTGCCTCAACTGGCCAGCCAAGGATGGCTGAGTCCCCAAGAAAAGTGTTTCTCTCTCCATAGATGATTGCCATAAATTGTTTTTCCTACAGCTGTGTTTCCTTTCCTTGAGAAAACACAAGTTAAAGGAGCTGATCCCTTCCAGCCATTAGCCAGTAATCCCTGGTTTAGCTGTGGGCCTTCAGAGGATTTCAGCACACAGCACCCTGAAGGTTTCAGCAAACTCTGGCTATGCCAAGAGGATTTAGAAAGATTTTTTGGGACGTACGTAAATGCCTAAGGAATTAAAGCGCAGTGGCTAGGTGGCAACAGAGAAGAAGGGTAGAGGTCCTGATACTTTCTAGGCAGTTGATGGCTGGGGTTTTTTTGCACTTTTCCTCCCTCCCCAGGCTAAGAAGCCTTCAAATCTATGTTTCTTGGTATTAGCCTTGCTGCTTAGAAGTCTAAAAAGGACTTAGTGTTTAAATATAGTCAAGACCACGGCATGGTGAAGCATCGCTATCTGAGACTGTGTTTGGCTGAAAGCTTCAAAATGTCAAATGACCATTTTTGTCATTAGATCTGGAAATTACTGGTCTTTTGAAAAGATAATAATGCAGCCAGGTTTTTATTTATACCTTACTAGTTTTGATAGTAAGTGGTATGCAGTAAAGATTCAATCATCCGAGGGTTGTTGAAAAGATACAGAGGAATTGCTATTACAGTGTTTATGACTCTGTTGAGGGGAAATAGCTGTAAGCAGCTCATTTATTTTCTTTGACCAGGTCACATGTTGGTGGACAGCAGATTAATTTCATCCAATGCACAGACTCGTGGTTAGCACTAAACAAGAAAAGCAAAGTTAAAAAAGTAAATATCTTGATATAACCCATTAAACACCCCCACCCCCCCTCCCCACACACAAAACCAAAAACCCAAATAACCTAGTAAAAGGTGATCTGGCAGGCTCAGTCCCACAGATTCTTGTAGGAAGAATTTGCTTCATGGAAGTCAGCTGTTCCACCAAGGGCTGCTCACCTGTGCAAGGGTTTCTGGAGCTCAGCTGCAGGGCAGCCTGCTTTCCACTGGAACAAGCACTGCCCTACCTACCTGCCTGGGCCTGGATGGTTTCTTCTGCATTTCACCCCGGAAGAATGGGGGAAGAATGCAAAGATAGCAGCTTGCTTATTCCTTCTACATCTAGCTGCAAAGCTGGTAAGTGATGAATTGTTTGCAAAGAGCTGGAAATGTGGAATGGACAAAACATATTCCAATCTCTGCAAGTTTGGTGATTACACCTCTGAATTAAATGGGTGATTTAAAAAGATGATTCCATCAGTGAGAAGGCTGCAAAAATTGCATGCAGTTTAATGGTGAAACATTTCAATTTTTGAGGCACTTTGTTAAATTATGGAGCTGTTCATCAACCTAACTTTCAAGTCAAAGTGACCTTTGGTTAGGGTATATTGAAATAATTTTATCTTATGAAATATTTGTTAGGGGAAAAAAACCCCAACTCTTGACATACATAGATTTTGCCATTTCAGATACTTCTCTTACTGAATTCAAAAATACTGCCTTGTGAGTGTTCATTAGCAGCAAAAGCAACTAAGGGATACATAGAGAAGTGTTGAATTACCTGAGCCAGAACGGCAGTAGTTGATTTCTTTTAGAAAAATGATGGTCAGGTAGACATAGGCAGTAAGATTAACTTTAAAATGTTTTACTGTAGACCTAAAATAGCTAGCCAGCTTTAAAAGAAAAACCCAACAACAAAAAACCCAAACAAACAAACAACAGAACAGAGAGAAGGGGAAGGAGGAAAAGAGAGAGAGAACATAATTTCAAAACCCTTAGCTTATTTTTAATTTATAGTCCTTGGAAAAAAAATAAGTGGATAGCCCAATCATTTATATGCCTGGGCAAAAGCAATACATCTATATAAAAGTACAGTGATATATTTCTGTTGCTAGTTTAATGTGCTGCTCTGTGCCCTGCGTGTTCTGATTCATTGGAGAGCAGCAATCATGTCGACAGGAGCTGTTCTTCAGTTCCCATCAGCGACAACTAAAGGCCAATTCAAGGTTGTGGTGGGGTCATGAATCTAACATAGTCACTGATAGAACAATTTCCCTTCTGCATGACACTGACAGTGGGACACAGAGGGAATGTACAGCAAGGACTGCTGCAGGTATGTCTTGTTATTTTCATCCCTCCTCTTCCCCTCTCCTTTTTGAGTTTTAATTTTTGGTGGTGCTGTGTGCTGCTAACAAGGGCTGTCTGGGGAATACACAATCAGTCAGTGGAAAATAAGGAGAGGGGAAACTTTAAAGCCTTTGAGAAACCAGCACAGCAACACCAGCTCGTATTGGAAGCTGCATCCACCCCAGGACAATATGAGTTACCTGACAGTCTTACAAACAATGAAGATGCTGGACCAAATTTCACAGTGATTTCACCCTTGGTCCAGTACCCTTTGAATTAGATAGAGGCATTTTTATCTAGAGAGAACCCCACCAGAGTTGCTGTTCTTCTGCAGCATGAAAATCAGACCTGAATTTTGCCTAACAAGGCTGTTATTTTCACACATGGAAGCTTGTAGATGATCCTTCAGGGAACTTGGCACAAGCTTTGAAGAAATCACAAAAAAAAGAGTCAACTCCTGCTATTGTTTTTGCCATATGTGTCCCAGGGAGAGCAGATTTTGTGCCTGATGAGTAAGATTCATTCTCATGCCACTATTTGTTGTCATGAGACTGAACCAGTGTGGCTGAGCCCTGCAAATTCTAACTGCTGGGCACAGGGCTTGTGTTGAGGAGGATCTACGCTGCAGCTGATAGAAAAGCCCACGAGGTTGAGCCTGCTCACCAGTTCAGTCTTCCCCTCCTGGTACAGAGGTACCAGGCACAACTCAGTGGAGACAAAGGAGAGGGGGCTGCAGCAGTACCACAAAGCAGGGGGAGCTCCAAGAGAAGCTCTGCTGCTCTCTTAAGGGATCTCCCCAGCTTTCTAGTAAATGTCCTTCAAAACAGTTCTGCCCTCCCTTTCAAAGAAGGGAGTTCCCTCCTTGTTTTAAGCACCTTCAAAGCTAGGTGAGCCTCAGACTGCCATTTCTCAATGGTCCCAAGATAATTTCAGTCATCATTTATATGGAAACACCAACAGGACCCATTTAGATATCTAAACAAAGAAGGCTTTGCCTTCACTTAGAGTTGGATGGATCTCTGAAGGTCTGGACAACCTTCTCAGACCCAGAAGCAGTCTTTCTCAGGCTGAGATGCACTGCCAAAGCAAAGCCTGAAAAGTGCTAGTAGGTCTCTGTGTATGCTGAGGTATGAATATAAGGCTTTAGAGCCCCAAGTTGTCCCACAGTTACCAGCTGCAAATACTTAAATCAGTGCTTCTGGGAAACATTGAAAGCAAATTAGGAAAATGCTCAGACCTAAAAATATAGCTGTGATTTATAATTCCCTTTAATAGAATTTTATTCCTGCCCTTGTA
Organism: Galbula dea; assembly: GCA_013399015.1. Taxonomy (NCBI): domain Eukaryota; kingdom Metazoa; phylum Chordata; class Aves; order Piciformes; family Galbulidae; genus Galbula; species Galbula dea. The sequence goes on from VWZX01010273.1 coordinate 4,920,919, forward strand.
ATTGAATATATTTATAGATAGTGTAAATAAGGGGGCTGGAAATCTCTATTTATGAATAGTAAGGAAGAACTGTAAATAGAAAGAAGAGAGGTTATGCAATGCTCCTGCTGAAATGCAGACTTCCCCAGCAATGTCCCTTCAAGGATGTTACCTCTTACCTGCTAACCCTTGACTCTGGCTCAGGCCCTGTTAACTGTACACAGCTGTATCTAAGTATGTGATGTTTTTTTCACTCTTGTTTATCCTGCTGGAGTTGCTCCTAATCAAGCTTGCTGCAGATAAGATCACAGCATGCATTTGAACTCCAAGGTGAAAGCACACATCTTTATCCTCTTCCTGAGCAACTTCCATGTGTGCAGGCATCTCTGTCACACCACGGGTGAAGAAGATGGAGTGGCTGAAACCTCTTGTCCTCAGGCATTACAGAGAAACTCAGTTTTTAGCCTTTCTTTGGGCAGAATGTTTTGCCATATTGATTTCACTTGCATTTAAAATTCTTCTCTGGAAAAGAAAGGCTTGGATCTGTCTCATTATTTTAGATCAGAGCTGGCCACTGAGTTACTATTAAAATGACATACAGAGGCAAATCACATTGCCAGTGTTACAGATAACTGGAGCAAAGAGAATACACCACGATTAATAATTTACCTTATGAGCTTGGCTCCTTTTCTTTGGAACTTCCACAAGCAGGTTGCAGTTTCCTCCAATTTATTCATTATTCAAATTCAGTAAACAATTAAAAAAATGTTTACCTAGCAGATTGCTTGCATTTTGCTTCCATTTTCACTACTTAGTGTTGGTAACTGAATGATGGTCACAACTGTGTAATTAAATCACATTGTAATTTATTTTCTTCAGCTAAATCAAGATGAAATACTTCTGGGAAAAAGCACTGTCAGTGTGTCTATAAAAATCAAATTTCTACAGATAGACTTGTCTATGTCTGAATTTCATCTACATTCATTCTGACTAACAGCTCAGCTGCTCAGATGTTTAGCAAATGAGCATTAAAACAGAAAAAGCAGTTTTGCTTCTTTGCAGCTCTGTAAAGGAAGAAAATACATTTCCTTTCCTTCAGCATTGTTTAACTTATTCTGCTACCCATTTTTCCCCTTCCTCCTGGTTCTGCAGATACCATTAACAAATCAAAGGCAACCAACAGCAGCCTTCTTTTAGACAGCTTTTATTTACTGCAATAATACTAAATCTATTACTAAATTACTAATCAATACTAAACCAAAGGCACCTCAGGTACCAGAAGCAGAGTAATGTCTTCCCCCAATTCTTGTTTTGTTTTCCTTTTACTTACCCAGGACAAATTTTTCCATCTCTTTTTAGTTACTAATATTATTAATTTCTAATTATAGTCCTTACTTATTGGGCAGCCAACAAGGCATGAGAACTGCATATAGAAGCTTAAAAGGCACCAAATAAATCTTTGTCACTTCTCCCTGTCTGATTTTCAGCTAAGTGTTCAGGTGCTCCTCACACTCAAAAGATCTCTGCCATCACGGTAGGATGCAGTTCCTTTCCATAAGCACTGGAAAGAGAACATCCCACCAGTCTTGAGTCCTTACCAGGTATCACAAATTGAAGCAGAAGACCAAATTTTATCAGCCATAATCTCCTTGTGTGAACATTTTAAGTTATTTTGGGAAGCCCTCTGGCTGTGTGGTTCCTGCGAGGTGAGCCAACCAGGTGGCTCTCCATTACTGGCCTGACTATCTCTGCCTTCAGATGAGAATGGAAATAAATATACAAAGACCAAAAAAATCTGTCCTAGGAGGCAGCATTACTAAAGCATACTTAGGAGAGGTTTCTCTCTGCTGCCTCTCCATAATGATAGCATAAATTTGAGCTGACTGCCACAGCAATCACTGACAGTGATCAAATTGTGTATGAAGCCTGCAGACTGCTCTGTTACATACCACAAGGATCACACGTGCATGCCACCTGGGCAGCTGTCCCAGCACAAGCACTGCAAGTCCTTTGAGAGATGGGGTTCCATCAAAAAGTAATTATTACTTATGGGATTAACACAGCAAACAGGCAATAGCAGGTGACAGCTGTATGTGAACTGCAGATCTTCCATTGCTAAAGCATAAACAGTCACTCTACACAGGAGGGAGATAAGACTGCAGCCTGACTTTGCTGCCATGTCAGTAGGGCTTGTCTGCAGCAGGCACCTTGGCCACTGCTGGCAGGAACTGTTAAGATACCTCCAAGGTCTGTCCTAAGTTTGGCTGGGCACTTGCAGCAGTGCCCTATATGTGGTTCAAACATGGGAGATACTTCATTCCATGGAGGATTCCTGCCAACGTGTTTTTTGATGCTGCTAAATGAAGGTTAAGTTTTTCACACCAGTTTGCATGTGTACAGCTCTTCGAAATGAGCAAAGCTGAGTCACAGCAGAGCCCTGCTGCTGTTGGGAGGCTGTGCCAAGGCAGGGCTTACAGCAGGCAGGTCAGCTTTCTGAGGGCAGGGAGCTCCTCTTCTCCATCTATTCTGCCTTCTAACAGCAGAGCACTCTGCATTTTTGGAGGAGACAGAATAGATTTAGAAAGTGGCTGCTTATCGATTTATAGTCTTTATGCTGGACATAGTTTTTTATTAAAGAAAGCAGATACTCAATAGTGTTAACTAGTAATGGGAATTGACTTTTCACTAATTGCACAGAACCTGGCATTAATACACTTTAACAGAAAATGGGCCTCTGCACTCCAGATCAATCCAAAAGTTTTTCCTGACTACCCTACAGACAAAAGACTCCAACAACAACAACAGGGCTAAATAAGACATGTTATTTATTTATTATTCCTCCAATTATCAAGATAAGGACAAATCTCCAGGGAATGAGGGCAATGCTGTAACTTGGCTGCTCTTCTGCTGTTTGTTTGCTTCGCAGGGATCATTATTTCCTGCTCTGCTATTCTGCCCCCTTTGCCTATTTTGTACACAAAGGAGCATTTTTGTCTGTCTCAGGTATAGCGGGATGTAGAGTACATAGTAGTTCTGTAGGCAGAACAAATATCCTTGAAGTAAAGCTGACATTAGAAATGCACCAATTTATTATTTTTAAAATGTTACATTTGAATATATATTTTTGGGGTTTATTATTGTTATAATAAGGGATAATGCTATGAAACAAATTCTCTATGTATTCAGCTTCACCCTCTGCTTTCGTATTAGAGGAGCATAAGGGGATTAACTGCTGTACCCTGCTGCTCATCCTCTCTCTTCCCAGCCCTTCCTCTCCAGCCAGCCCTCTCTTGAACTGCTACGTCACTTGAAAACCTTCCACAAAAGTAGTCCCTGCCTGGAGCTCTTGCTGGGTTTCTCTTTTTGCACAGAGAACATGTAGCCACCAAAATAATTCTTGTGAAAAGAAAGGTTGGTGGTTGTTAAAACCCAGGGTTGTCTTAGGTGTGTAGCTCTCCTGGGCTCAGCAACTGGTTGCTGAGAAGGTATCATGTGTTTGTGGGGTCCAGGAAAGGAAAGCTTGTGTGCTGGGTTCCAACACTGCATTCTTCAACCAAATGTTGTCACTAATTTTCAACATTTACTAAAACAAGTCTTGCTCCCATTATGCAGTTTACATTTAGTTTTCCTTGCTTGTCAGCCAACTCTGTAAGAAAGTTGAAGACAAAAAAACACAGGATCAAGACTCAGTCACTGTCCCACTGAAATTCTGGTAGAAAATGAGAATTATGTGCTCTCACAGCAAATAGCAGTTCCAAGTGGAGTGAATTGGAGTCCCAACCCCTTTTAGGCACTCTTACCAGCCAAATAAAGCAGCTAATAATCAAGGATTGCTGGTTTATTTCATGCAGTTAAATAAAACAGACTGGCAAAACCTTACTAATGGTTTGCAACGCTTGAGCCTTACTCCAGCCAGCTTCCACAGACAGGCTCCTGAAGACAGGCAACTTTTCCCACCAGCTTCAGACTTGTAAAGGGTGGGAGTCCATAAACTATAGTTTATCAAAGAAAAGAGAACTCAAACTACAGCTCAGTATGTAGAAAATAACAGGTTACCATGACCACTATTGAAAAGCATGTTATGATACTACCTGTAAACCACTACTACTATGCTGTCAATATTCTATCTTGAAGTGAATTTGTGCCATTATTAATTAGTGATAAAGACATCTATAGCTGTCTTCTTTTCATGAAATGGTAGTTTATACACAGAGAGCCACTCTGCTAGTAGTGCTGGACATGTGGCTTCTTCTGGACACCTGTGGATATGCAAAGTAACTTGCCCCAAAGGCATGTTCTATTTAGTAAGACAGGACTTAGAAGTGAAAGGGTAACCATTTCTGATCATAACCTCGGCTTTGCATTTCTAGTCATTATCCTTTAATTACATTATCCTATTTGAAATGGAGTTGTAATTGGAAAAAACCAATTTAGCATTCCCTGATGTGTACTCTGACATGTGTTGTTTGCTCCTTATTCAAATATAACTGTTCTCTATAATACCATCAAAGAAAGGAGGAAAATAAAGCAAAATTGAAATGTCAGTAGCAATTCTGACATGTAAGAAGCATCATCAAGTAGTGCTGGATGGTATGCAAGGGCTTTAAATTCACTTTTTAAAAAAAATCCTATTGTGAAATCAGTAGAGTCAGAGGAAATGAGAGATTTAAAGGGGGAAAGAGCTACAGCTTAGTTCCTCCAGGAGAGCTTTCTGTTGCACATGGTAGTATCAAACTAGCAAGCCAGCTCCCAGCTGTAATTGAGTGATGAATGGGCCTTTCAGGCTGCATTGAAGCACAAGACACAGAAGGATAATTTCCAACCTTCCAGTTAACCACTGAATAATTGTTAAGGTTAATAAAAGGCAATGTACCAGAGGTCCCCTTTACTCATACCTAGACAGAAATCTTCTTCCTCAACTCTTCTTGGAGAGGTTTAAACAAATCTACTCCAATCAGTGGCAACTTACACCATGTCATTTGCACCTTGTATTTCTGAGAGGTGAGCTCCAACTACTTTGGCTGGATCAACTGCATATAGAGTCCTATATGCACTTACACATGCATACAGCTCCACTGAGATTTGGAAGAAGTGAAAACTACCTGATGGAGTTCTGGATCTGGATCAGCCTTACACCATTTGGGCAACTATTCCCCAAAATCAAATGAAATGTAATTAAAAAAAATAAAACTTAAGTAAATTAGAGGTACAAACTGGGTGGGTTAGACTCTGCCATTCTGGAAGGAAAATATTATTTAACACTAAGGAATCAGTAAGTGTTCAGACAGTCCATGAGGAGAAACATGGCTCAGCAAGTTACTCAGTATGGGACAGAGCTCCTACTTTGGGATGGGGATGCATGCATGTAGAGCTGGATGCTGCCCTATGTTCAATCACAGTGGAGGAGGAAAAACTGCAGACACCTTCTGCAGCGATTCCTATGATGGATGTCCTTTGTCAGCAGCCCTGCATTCTCATTTGCTCCAAACCACACCTAGCCCAATGTTTTACTTCAAAGAGTCAGCAGTTCACAGGCAAGAAATTAACACAAGGGAGTCACAAAGCAGAGGTATTTGGCACAAACAAGGCTGGATAAATTGTGCCCTTCTGTTTGCAAAATCAAATTCAAAACACAACAGTAGGAGGAAAACCTTCTCTTAAGAAAAATTAAATTCTGGGCTTGCCCACAGATATAACCAACTTTCATTAGTGTAAGTTAATGACTCTGTGCCATCTACCCAGCTAGTTTATTATGACCACATCCAACACAAAGCATAGGAAAAGCTATCTATGCTCCCTCTCCGTGTTCAGCTGCCTTGTCCCTACCTCTAGGCCTGACTGAGCTCCAACAGGAAACCCAGACATTTAAGTCCACATCCAGGCATTTGGCACTTAACATTCCATAGGGGCTTCAGGCTCCTTGGGATCTGGTCTTTAGGGGACAATCCTGTGAATGTTACCCAGACATTTTATTTTGGGACACCAGCAGCAGCAGGAGATTTTATTTAGTTGGACACTGATGGTTGCTCCATAGCTGCTTTCCACACTGGCTTCCTAAAGTCATAAGATCTCAGGCACAATCTCTGCTCCTGTGTCAGTACAAAAGCTTAACAGGTGAGGGTGAACAGTGTCTTTGCCTGAAGAGTTCCATCAGCTGCAAGACATCTCACTAGTGCAGAGCCTGTCTATCTGCTTGGCCTGCTTACCCACCTCAGCAATTTCACAGAAGCCAATGGGACTGTTAATATGAGCACACTACTGCCAATGAAATACATGGCAAACATGCTTGACAGAACAGTGGAACTGAGATTTGGGCCCCCCCCCAAAGATGATCTGAGAAGCCTCTATAATTGAAGCAGCCTGGCTTGAGGTTAGGCATAGAACACTATAACAAATAACTCTGATTTGTCTCTTTCTTAGAGATTGAGCTGAAATTCCCAAGAAGCAGCACATAGATAGTAACTGATAACTAAGCTGGCATATATTTGCTCTAATTAATACCTATTAAGAAGAGCTGGTTGCCAGGAGAAAGGTTGCAGCAATATTGAAGTCAGCTGGCAGAATCCGACCCATGTGACTGGAAATTGCCAAGGGAGTCACCTGCCAGAGAACTACCATGTTATAAAACAGAAGGAAAGAGCAGCTTAGGGGTTTGATGGTGGGGATTTTAATGTTTGTTTGGGGGTTTTTCTGGGGGGGGAAGGAGGGATTATTTTGTCTTACAAGCTTGCAATAGAAGATGGAAGAGAAAACTCATTCTCTTGAATACATATGGATTATCAAGTACTCCTAGAAAGGATGAAGTAGAGCAAGAAAGGAAGAAAACTTCTTTATTCCTGGAAGTTGGTGAAATCTGTGAGGTTTTTTGTCTGTTCGTTGTTGGCTGGTTTGTTTGTTTTTTACTTTTTAAGCAAAGTAGTTGTGCTGATGGAATGGTTCTGTAGTCTTTATATATATATATTAGATTGTGATGTTTGTTTCTTCTCCACCTGGGCTGTGCTCTGGAGAGTATACCTTGATCCTTAGTTCCAGTTTCTTAGATGAATTCTAAGGCCTTAAGAACTGTGACTTGAGAAGGATCTCAGTGACTTTATTTCAGTTTGGGAAGCTTTTAGCTTCTGAGGGCTCTGGTAATTTGTTCACTTGGGAAACTCCTCTGGTGCTTGCTGGGACTATTTTGTTCTCTTTATTTTTAAATATGTAAATTAATGATTTCTGCTTCATGGTGTTAATTCAGTATCTGAAAATGAACAGTTAGTAGTAGTTAGAGCTATCAATTAAAATGCAAGAACAAATGGAATGAATAACAAGAAGAATATCAGAAAGTGGCAGAAAAGAATTGCTTCTACTTCCTAGTTGCAGACTGGGGCACTCTGCATGGACATGAAATTGCTGTTTACTCTCAGGAGGTTCTTAGCAGATTGTGCTGTCACCTGTGGGTGAGATGGAGAACTGAGCTTATTGCTCTAGCTGTTAATATTGCCCTAACCAGAGCCTAGAAGGGCAAGTCATTTAGTGTGCTATACTGGTTTAATTTGCTGGGGAATACATGTAAAGGGTTGTCAAAGGAAGCTGGAGGAAAAGAAGAATCTGGGCAACTTTATCACCACGTAGTGGGAGATCTAGGGAAACTTTTCCCACCCTTGGCTGCCCCTGTCTTTCCTTATCCTGGCATACCCCAATTTACACTAAGCTTCTTCTGGGTGCTATTGTAGCTACTCAGGCCAAATGCTGTCAGATTATTGTACCTGTTTTTCTGGGAAACAGGCCACGTGGGGTTATTCAGCTGGGTATTGCACATTGGCAGGAGCTGTCAGAGAAGTTTCTTCTTTTGCTAACAAGAGCAGAACACTGCTGATTGGGTTTCTTGGCTTCCTAATACTGAATTGCTAAGGGAATGCTCAGGTAGAAGCTCTAAACCAAGGTTTCATAGTGAACACTCTAGATGTGTTGTACAGTCTGTACAGGTATTTATAGAAATGGGGTTGACCTCTACTAAAAGAAGTAAAAATTCACAAGGTATTTGGGAGGCTGGGCAAGAAGCTTTACAAAGACCAAAAAAGAAAATCAGTTTCTCTTATAGCATGCTCAGGTACAAGAGCAACACTTAAAAATGTTTCAGTCTGTCAGAGGTGGGTAATGGTTCTCTTGTCCTGGGCTAGGTTCTCAAATCTGATTAAAAATGAATCCTCTAGCAGGCTGGGGATGCATCTCTGAAGAGGTGCACCAGGAGAGGCTCCTGGTCGGCTTTGCAGTAAGCTGATGCCCTCTGCTGGGCATGAGGAACTTCTAAAATAGATCCCTCCTGTTTCAGAGCAGGATAATTAATGTGTTTCAAACAAAACCTCTAGCTGGGCAGTTCATTCACAACTCTTCACACTTCCCTACAGTATTTCTTAATATGTGCTTGGACGAGAGATGTTAATTTGAAATCTAATTGCAGTGACTGAATATGAGAATAGTTCTGGTTATGGCTTCCACATCAGTAGATACTAGATAAAAGTTGTAATAAAAACTTAAATACAAATATAACCCTTTTAATAAACTCTTCCTCTACTATTAGTAAGGTTTAAAAACATGTGTAACTTAAAGAACTGTCTAACCTTAAGTAAAGTTGTCATTAGTATGATATTGACTGGTTAGATGTCAGTACAAAGGTGAACACAACATTAAGAATGTTTGCTGAATAATTATTGGGGTGATTATCTGGATCATGAGGGACAAGCTACTGCATGTCTGTACATCCTAGTTTCTGCTGTGAAATCAGTTGAAAAGTTCTGAAGCTGTGTTTTATCGAGACACAAATATGACCAAAAATGTGACTCTCATTTTAGGCAAAACCAAACAAACTGAAACTGGAAATTGTTTGTAGTTTCATGAGACCAGGAGAGCTTGAAGGTGTTGATGCTGAGTTCAGCAAGCTGCAGGTGTTTCTGTCCACCTGAAATGAACACTTCTGTGTAGCTATGTCACTACAGGATTCCACTGTCAGCTCTTGTGCAATTGTCTTTTGGCCCATACTGGCTAATATGGGTAATACCTATAGGAAAAGGTTATAAAGAACATTAAAACAGGTCTAAAATTAGAAAAAAAAATTAGTAACCTTAACTCAGGTGTGTGTTATGTCTTTGTTTTCCCTCCCTGAGGCTTCAATTCTGACTTGTGGATTTATAAACCCATGCTTTTTTGTAGGTATCTGCTTCCTGCTGTTTCTGATGGCTTCAATGGCCAGACAAGAGGCTCAAAAATCAGTCTCCTTACCTTAGTTTCTAACAGTTATGAACTCAATTGATTAAAAAAAAATCATGCTGTGTCTAAGGATAAGTTTATAATGTATCTCTGAAAGATAAGTGCCATTTTACTAGTGTGGATGCCAAAAATGTTTATGTAACACCTCCTCTGAGTTAACTACCTGACTATAGCATATTGTTATTTGCAATAAAGCATCCCAGGGCATCTTTCATTAGTTTGAAACTTTCAACTCCACTAAGCAGGAGGGCAGGAAAAGACACAATCTGTCTCTGATATGACCACAAGGTTGTGTGGCACCTCTTCTGACTTCAGAAGATGCTAAATTTGGCCATGTTCTAAACTGGGTGTGAATTTTGCTCTGTGCAAGAAAGAAACCAAATCATTTCTTAACATTATACTTGAGAGATCACAAATGTGGAGCTTCTCTTCAATGAACTCAATTTGATCCATGGGATATATATTACTCATAGAACAGACTGTTTGTCATTGATTTCTGCCTTTTGAATATGCAAACTTTTTCTAGGAACTAATTTTTTGCAGTTATTATAACAGGCAAGTTTTAACATGGGAACTGGGTTATACATGCAGTTAGCTTTTCTCTTTAACACATGCAGAGTTTGAAGTAGTTGCTTCCTCTGGCTATACTGTTTAATGGTCTTAATTGTAGAGCAATGCTGAAAGATGGGGAACAATATGTAATAACATGCTATTAGGAACAACATGTAATCGCTTATAGATGACAATAAAAATAGCTTGTGTATTATGCTGCTGGGATAGGTTTGTGGTGTCTATAAAAACATACAAGAATTGGAGAAAAATCATAGCTGTAAGCATTTTAAATCTAGCAAGAGGGTAAAGTTTGACTTGCAACTATGTCTCTTAACAGAAAAACAGATGATGGGGACATGGAAGAGTATAGAAACATATTATTGAATTTAATGACACACTACAACCTAGGCCTGTTAAGGAAATGCAGCTAAATGGAAATACTCTGAATACGTAAACAGAAAGTGTGACCAAAAGTCCTGTTTTACTGGAAAAAAACCAACACCATAAGTATCTTACAGCTACTGGGAGACTACTGAATCCCAAGCTGAACTGTGGACTTAAGTAATTAAGTTCTATTCATTAAACAGTTGGAAGCCTATTAAGTTTATTAAAAATGGGTACTGTTGACTCTGATCAAACTTAATAAATACATAAAAATTACAAGGCTGGACCAGCTTCCTCCCCTCTCACTTTCACAGAGGTATCTGTATTTTCATCTGATTCAAAAGGCTGCTTAAGAGATGCAACAGTCCCATGGATCAAACACACAAGATTAATTAATTGCTCAGTTAGGATAAGCATGCTCTGTAGTCAACAAAATGGATTAAACTCCACTTGCACACGAGGGAAGCCATGGCTGTTAGTCAGCTGTGGTGTTGCTATCTGGAGAAGTGTGAAGGGAAGCCATGGCTATTAGTCAGTTGTGGTGTTGCTATCTGCAAAAGTGTGAGGAGCATGTTGCTCTCCCTAAATAAACCCATGCAATGGTTCTTGTAATAAAAGTGGCTAGAATCCAAGGGCAATGAGACAGAAAGCCAGGGGAAGAACAGCCATTGCTCTGGCCAAAAAAAGTCTTTATTTCTGTAGCAGACTTAATAAAAACGTAGTGTAGGTTGATGCTTATACTTCAGTAGGACCAGCAGATGTCAGTACAAGTCAGAGCATAACTTCAGCTTTTAGCAGTGCAACCTTTGTGACACTTACCAGAGAATACTCTAAACACATAGCAAGATTTATGCAGGTATACCAAGTGAGTCTTCAGAAATCAATAGTTAATACTACTGAACAAATGTGACCCAACAAACATGCAGTACTGCCAAATCAATCACAGAAATAGGAAATTTATCCAAACCACAACAAAAATATCAAGGAAAAACAATGTCACTAACATTTTGATTATAAATTCTTGTCCATAAATCTTGTTACTGTAAAATTTTAATGCTCTGGGGATAGCTAATACACCACCCAAACACAATTCCAGGTTAATTTTTTTTTTTGCAGTAGTCTAGACATCTTTAACTTAGGAACAGAGACTCAAACTGATTTCAACTGCATGTAAACATTTACCCTAAAAACAAGTAAAAAGAAAGGGAGAGGGCTGCTGAAATACCAGCCCAGTACAATTACAGACTGATAACAAATACAGCAAAATTATTTCAACTGTACTATACAGAAACAACAAAACAGTACCAAAATGAAATACTTGCAAATATTTTTCAACGCCTTAACAATTTACTAACACTTTAGCAGTGAGGCTTGAGTTCATAAGGATAACTTCATCTTGAATCCCAGTAATTCAGTATGAGATCTGTACTCCTAAATACCTCTGAATCCATTTAAGTGAACATGACTGAATTATCAGATTTAGCTGGGATAACCTACAGAAGATATAGCATTCACTATTAATACTGGAGAGAGCTTTATTAATACTGCATCTAAATTCACTAAGAACTTTTAGAGTGTTTCATATAAAACAGAATCAAAACCATGAGATCCTGAACTAGAGAAGGAGAAAGGAGGGATACAGGGAGATGTACATCTGCAAAACAGTATATGAAACCATAGTGAGTGGCTCAGGTTATACCAGATGAATATTTAGCACCTTATACTTAGATACAGTGAAAGACTCTTCAGTAAGAACTTAATTTGGACGACTAACAAGACGGAGCACAAGGTAGAGAGAAGTGTGAAAAGACAAAATGCATGTGAAAGTGAGCACACTAATTGTGGACTGTGATAAATTCCAATGGCTTTCATTAAACCATCAAATGATAAAGGTGCTGTGCTTACACAAAGAATGGAATACACACAGAGGATAAATGATGTGCATCTATGCTAACCAGCATGCTTATTTTTAATGATTTCTCCTCCTTCTATTTCAATTTGCTCATAGAGCCACTTGCGGTCACAGCGACATTCGACTCCACACTTGTTGGAGCCACACTTGGGGCAAGCATAGAAACATCCCAGGCAATCTTCATCAAGGCAATCACAGAGGTCTATCCCACTGTGAAGCAGCAGCCCCTGGCTATCGTAGACTTTACTCTTGGCTGGGATAACTTGCCTGTATAATGAAAAGGAATAGTTATTTCCGCATTCAAATATTCACCTCTTTTGATGCCAAGCTGCTAATAGTTGTGGATAAAAGTTTGATTCCTTCAGGTGTTCATTTTAACACTAAAGTAAAAAGATGTACTTATGTTACTGTATTTGACAACATTTCTCAGTCCTAATTGTATCTTCACTACAGTGCTTCTGAAATAATGGGAAGGTTTTATTTCTTTAGTAGCACACTTATTCAAGCACTCATGAATATTCTTAGTTATATAATGTAAACTTCAGATTACCTTTCAGATAATGAGAAATGCTCCCTTAATTAATTTTTCTTCTGTAATGGCTGTTAATTCAAAGGAGGTCATACAGAATCATTTTGGGTGCGCACATCCTAATTTCAAAGTATTTTTTTATGGTTCTATCACTACCCATCTCTGTAAAAGTTTTGTTACAAACTGCACAATCACAGAAAAGCCCTGGAACAGACCTCTGGAAGTCACTTTGTCTGACCCTCTGTTCAAAGCCAGGTCATCTCAAACTAGCTTACTTGGCTGCATCTAGTCGAGTTCTGAATAGCTCTGTCAGAGATGCCACAACACTTTTGATCCAGCATTTTACTACACACGCAGGAAGTTTCCCAAACATCTGAAGAAAAATTCTCAGGTTGCAACTTGTGCCCAAACTGAGTAGAAGAAACAAACAGAGGGGAAAGTATGTGTAGTTTGTAAGCAGCACATCTAGTGTCTGTTCCTGTCTTTAAGATTAAACTTAGGTGGAGAGAAAGAGAAAGGCATAAATGCGATCCTTCTTGCATGCTTTCATAAGTATTACATGACTAGTTAAAGCTGGATTTTCTATCACTCTCTTTTCAGGACAACACTGAATTGGTCCAGACTCTGGTGAAAAGGACAGACAAAATTCAGCTGCATGTACCTTTCCTCTGCAGAAAGTATGATTTTAAAATCAGTCGCATCAGAAGGCTGTAAAATACCTAGTGTTGTTCAACCTGGACTCTAACTCTTTTAAAAGGAAGGTAAGGTCCTAACTTTCACACTTTTGCTTATGAAGTGCAACTACTGAGTTTACTGAAAGTTGACAACTCCAATATTTTAAGTGTACTTGTTCTTACTGTAGTAAGTAGTACTGCAGTCTACTTGATCTTACTGTATTCACCTTTAGCCTATTATCAGAATTTTAGTTTATGCATAAATTAATAGCTGTGTAGTATTATCTTGCCTTACCAAATATTTGTTTATATTCTAATTGCCTTAAATGTGGACTGTGTGCTAACACTATCTTCTGTTTTGCTTATCTGGGTAGCAACAGTGGGCTTTAATATCCTCAAAACCAAAAAAGCAATCCATATACGTGTAAACTTCCATACAGAAAATGTTAGTGTTACAGGGACACTGACCATCAGGGCTATTTTATTTTTAAGTGAAAGTTAAAGTTAATTTAAAGAGAGGAAACAGCTCACCTGTCTGAATTAAATGATGCATTTTTTGTCTGAGGCCTTCTTTTTTCCCTCTTGCTGGTCTCAGGGGTGAATTCAGTCTGCCGTCCTGGATTAGCGAACTGTAGAGACTTTAAAGCCTTAGCTGTACGCCCCTGAACAAAGACAGACAATCTCATTTAATCACAGATACAAACCTAAGTTCATAGGAAAATGTCCAGTCAAGCCAGGATATTGTAGTAGCTCAGGAAAATTGTTGACCTCAACTCTTAAGTGCTGGATTTCCCAGGAAAAGCAACTCAAGCCTTCAAAATCTTATACTGGAGAACTGTATCAGTCTTAAAACCCAGCAATGTAGGTTTTATACTTTTTAATCAATGCTTTCAAGTTTCACCCCCTATTACTCTCCTGATCATACTGTAATTGAAAAATACAGTTGGTCAACAACCCCTGGGCTGAAAGGGACAACAGCTTGTAAAATGCAATTCTGCTTTCTTACAGGGCATACATATATGGAAGAGCTCTTGCTGATTTGGTTGCCCACACTTCTACTGTTTAGCTGCATACATCTTGAACAATGCATCCAACAATGTGCAAGCTGTATTCCAAACTTGGCACGTAAAGCATTATCCTCCCACAGCAGTTCATTACTGCCCCTGAACAAATATCATGACCTTCAGAGCTCAGACCGTCACAAAAGTACACTTAATTCACCTCGGTGCAGGTTCACTTGGTAATGAACTGCTAGAGAAAATGGCTTTTTGTCTTTTTAACTGAAGGAACTAAACCAGAAGTTTTCCTCCACATCCTTAGGAGCAACCTGTGCAGTGTTCAGTTTCAAGCACGTGAGCTTGTTTTTTGCAAGGTTTTACTAACAGCTTATGAGACCAGCAACAGTCTGGTATCTACATGAACTTGAGCTGTTTAAATCACCCCAGTAGACACAATCAATGAAATTTGAAAGGCCATAATATTTAAATAGGGAAGAGGATTTTTTAAGGTCCTCCAAATAAAGATTAAAACACAGTTAACTCCCACACATCTAAAAGACTATATCCTTCCATATTTCTATTCAAAGAACCTTAATTTCTTTATGTAGGACTTGTATGAAGCCCAATTCCAACAGCCTGTAGAACTTAGGGGGAAAATGGATCCATATACATACGTCCGGGTCAAGTTTTCTTCTTTGGCGATCTTCGGATTCAACATCCACGCTTCCATTTATTATCTGCATGCATTTGGGACAAAGCTTCCAACCAGGCACAAACTGTCTTCCAAACTTGGCACTTAGAAAAGCTGCATCATCTAAGTCAATTGCTCTTAAGCTTTTCTTTGATAGCTTTTTGTGTATATTAAAGGGATCACAACATGACTTTTGTAAGTCTTCAAATCTTTCAATGTAAATTTTTGCATGGTGGAAGCAGATTGTATTGTTCTCTGAAAGGGTTATCCCAGTCCTAAGCTGAAGTAACAGTAGATCAGATGAAGATACATCTTGCTTAGTCTTGAAGCCAGTGTGACGAGTATAATAGGTCTTATGGCATTCATTGGTAGCTTGAAGCTGAATTCCAACTGTACAAGGATCCATTTTACTTTATTAGAACAACTTATTTCACTTATTTTGCCTAAAATGAATTCTTTGAAGTCTTTAGTAGTTTCTATGAAGATCACCCTAGAGAAAGCATTAAAATCAATCAGATTTGTGCTGCAAACTTATCTGTAAACCTGACAGACTAGGTTTAAGTAATTCAAAAAAACATATAAAGAAATTCTAGCTTCCCAGACCAAAAATACACTAATTAATTCTGGAATTAAACCACACATCTTACATTCTTTTTTTCAGAGGCATTTTATTCCAGCTACAGTGAGTATCAATTAAAAATATTTAGTAACACTACTTTCTCAAAAACACTGGGAGAAAGGTTTCAGATGGATGAATTGTTCATAGTGCAGCCTGCTCTGGTCATCCGTTTCTTGGGGGCTCCCTCTCTTGGCACAATCCCTGCTAGTCAAGATCAGCTGCAAAGATGGCCTACAAGAAGAGACTGCTGCTGATGAAACACTTCACCCATCCTGCTTTCAAGCAGTTGCTAGGAAAAAGCTGCTAAAGGTAGGCTGCACAGGCTGTCTGATGTCTGTTAGCAATTCACAACCAACAGTGCTTTCCTGTGTGTTCTTTCTGTGTGTAGAAGATGCGTGTCAACACACAAAGAATCAATCTGAGGCTTTTCAAGAAACATCCTGGGGTACCACAGAATCACTGAATGGTTGGTGTTGGAAGGGGATCTATGGGGGTCATCCAGTCCAACACCCCTGCTATAGCTGGGTCACCTGGAACAGGTTGCTCAGGACTGCATCCAGGCAGGTTTTGAAAGCAGCCTGTTCCCACTGCTCTGTCACCCTCAAAGTTGGTTTTCTTTATACTCAGAATTTTCCTTGTTTCTCCTTCCTGTATTCAAGTTTGTCCCTTTTGCCCCTTGTCCTACCACTGGGCACCACTGAAAAGAGATTGGCCCTATTCTCTTGACACCTGCCTTTTAGATATTGGTAAGCATTGAGAAGATTCCCTGTCTTCTCTTCTGTTGTGGTTAGGGGCCGGAACAGCCACTAACCCTGTAGATAGACACTGCCTTTCTCCTCCCCCTCCCTTCCCCCACGGCGGGAAAAGGCAGAGGATGAGGGAAGCAGCAAAAGAAAACTTGCGGATTGGAAAATAAAACTAGAACTACTTTAATAATAATAACAAAGTCAGATGAAATATATAAAGATATACAGAACCCAAACTACGTCACCACCGAAGCTCCGGCAAGCTCCGCAGCAGGCTCCAAAACCCCTGACACCCGGCTGCGCGTCCTCCTCCGTCCGCCCCGCCAGTACGAACGGCGCTCCCCCGCCTCCCTCGGCGCAGGGTCCTAAAGCCCGCCCGCAGGATCCTAGGTGTCTTCCCAAGTGCCTGAGGCAGAGCGATCCAGTAAGAGGACTGGCCCCTAGTTATATTGAATATGATGTATATGGGATGGAATACTTTAAAAAATAAAATCATTGAACAGAAATAGTTCTGTTCTAACTCAAACCAGGACATCTTCTCCAGGCTAAAGAGCCCCAGTACTCTCAGCCTTTCCTCATCAGACAGATGCTCCAGTTCCCCTAATCATCTTCATAACCCTTATATGTATACACAAAAGATTGGCGGGTCTAGATGTGTGCAGTTGTGCTCATGTGGCCTTCTCGTGCTGCTCTCTCCAACTGAGTCCTGTGTCTGTTTCATGTAAATATTGGGTAGTTAACTGAAGTTAAACACTAATTCAATTACCAAATACAAAACAAGCTACTGCAGAGTAATCTCATACCCATGCTAAAGTTTGGTGCAAATCCAAATCTGGTCCTAATGTACCAGAGCCTTAGCCCATCTTGCATTACTTGCTACTGCAATACAAAGGACGCATATCTACCACAAGAAATTCACTTGCTTCAAAAGGTCTGAGCACCTTAATTACAATGTATATAATCTAACTGGGGTGTTAATATTCAGCTACACACTACTCTGCAAAGAAAAAAATCAGACCAATTAAAAAGCAGTGTACCGGTGTGATGGTTTGGACCTGGCTCCTGGCCAAATGCCCAAACTCACAGTGAAAGCCTTCTTCCCTTCCTCCTTTCTCAGAGTAATAGGAAAAAAACTATAGGACAATTAAAGAGTCCAGAAAAAACTCAAATTATACTAAAGATTAATACATTTATTTAGATAACAGTTATATACCATCAGATATCATATATATATATATAGTAGAGGGATCCCCCAAACACACACCCCCCCCCCAAAAGGGGAAGGGAAAAGGGGAGAGGGAAAGGGAAGAAGGGACAAAAAACAAAGAGGAAAAAACCAAAACAGATGTGTAGCTTAAAGAAATAGATAAATCTCACAACTCCTCTTGAAATTCAGGAACTGCTGCTCCCAAGGCCTACAAGGCCTCACTCCCCTACACGGGCAGGACCGATAGCAGAGAACCTGCGCCTTCGTGTCCAGCAGAAGGAAGAGAGCGAGAAAGCTTCTGCCCTTCTTATTTATACTCCCAGTTACGTAAAAATCGTGTGGAATACTGGGAACCTCTGACCACTTCCCTGGTTACAAGCTGGTTACCAGGGAAAAGGCCTGGGCCAAACCATCACAACCGGTTTGGGCTGGGATAAATTTCCTCAGTAGTTTATATGAATCTGTTTTGGATTTGTACTAAAAATAGTGTTGATAACATGCTGAGCAGTGCTTACCCTGCCAGCGAGGAGGCTGGAGGGACAATGAAGGCTTGTGTGAGTGCGTGCTGCTTGGGGAATGGCTGGGCATCGCTCGCTTGGTGGTGAACAATTGTTTTAACTTGCACTGCTTCTTTTTCTTGGGTCTTATTCTCTGTTTTTCCTTTTCTATTTTCTTTTAATTATTAAACTCTTTTTCTCTTGGCTCACAAGTTTCTTTCTCACTTTACTCTTCTAATCCTTCTTTTTATCCCACCGTGTGTGTGAGTGAGCAGCTCTGCGGTGCTTAGTTTCTGGCTAGAGTTAAGCAATGACGTGTAGGTAACCAACCCGGGTACTACATTTGTTTTAATCAACAGAAGTATCAGTGAATTGTATAGTAGAAAAAGTTGGGGATGCTACTTCTAATAAAGTAAAAGCAAACAGCACCACACACGAGTACAGAAGTTTATCCAACATACAGAAGTATGAACACAGCAGAGCAGAAGCTTGAGAACAATAAGTTAATAGGCTTTACAAAATTATTCTGAAAAGCCCTTGCCTGGAGCACTTTTGCAGCAGAAATCCTCTTGATTGTAATACTTTAGTTTTTTTGTAATTGATGTGTGTCTGAACTAATTACACAATGTATTTGCATACATTAAATTGCATGCACAGTAATTCAAAGGTTTTGCACAGGATGTACTCTTGTCTAGTAACTGAATCAAATATAAATGGTATGCTGGGCTATACTCGGGCCAGGAAATTTGCTTTAAAGTACAATTTTATATCTGATTCAAGACAGAACTGAGTATAACCTAACAATTCTTTTAAAAAAAGTTTTCTCAGACTGCTGTTAAGAATGCTCCAGCTCTCACATTTAAATTAAAGAATAATGAGGCACAATGTTATAAACACCTGAGTCTGCAAAAAGGATGTATATCTCATTCTGAAAAGAAAGCAAACTTGATTCTATTTTTTTCAAGTGACCTGAAAACAGAAAGACTTAAGTATCCTAATACTTAACACTGATTTCTCAGGTCAAAACCTAAATCCTGTATTTTAAGGACTAGAAGTAGTCCAGCCCTACTCTTCACTGAAATTTCTGTATTCTAAGTTAACTAAGATGTCTCCTTAAGTTCTGACCCTGCACAGCTCTTCAGATCTGTGTGGAATAAAACATGAAAGAAATGTAAGTGTAGATGTCAGTGAAGTTTTTAGAATTCTTATTCTCAGTGCCTGCTGAGCACTGAAGTGTTCTGTTAAGTTTTACTACATAAAACTTCCAGTGCCTTTGCCTGTTTATGCACTTTTATTGTGGTACTGACCTGGAATGATTTTTTTTTAAGATCTCTTAAAAGACCATTTGTCAAACCTTAACATCATTAAGATGAATCAGCTACACTTAGAACTAATCTATTTTCATTACTGCACAATGTTTGTCTTTCAAACTAAGATACCTGGAACTGTGTATGATCAGAGCTCACTGCAGTTGAGTTATCATTTTAACAGCAATTTGGGTAATACCAAATACCTCTGTTCAGAGAAGTATGTTACTGGCTATGCATCCAACTTGCTTCGAAGGTTAATGTGTACTTTTGATTCCTGCTGTGGAAGGTGGGTGTTGTGTGTGTAAATGAGGAAGTGCACAAGGCCAATGATCTGAATTTTCAAGATTTGCAGATATATTTGCAGTCAGAATTCTTAGAAGATGTTGTAATTAAAATAACTTGGCTTTTGGAAACAGAAAATTATTACAATGCTACCCTTGGCAGGCATCTGTTTTGACAATTGACTACCTGAAGTACCACTACATTAAACTGAGGGAAACTACATCACGTTTATCACAAGTTTGTTAAACGATAAGTGTGCTGGTGAAAAAAGTTATGGGTGTCATCCACTTGATTTGTAAGAATTCTTGGTAGAAGCTTCGGATGGATTTCTTCCCTCCTCCCCAGGGGAGGAGTACACAGCTTTTTGCCTTTGGTGGAAATAGCAGAGAGGTTCAAAAACCAAATACTAAAATGAAGGCTGTATTCACACCTGTGACATCATTAATTAGGGTTTACTGCACCAGAAACGATAACCTAGAGCAGAAGGCAGCGATGAAGCTCAGCACAGCAAAGTACTTTAGCACAGTAAGCCTGCTGCACCAGCAGAGATTCAGCAAGGGCTTTCTAGCTTCCTGCCGCCGGTAAAAACACAGGATGAAGGACACTACAATTTAGAATGGGAGCGCTGAGTAATAAGAAGTCGAAGGAAAAGAACGGTCCTGAAATTGCAGATGTCAGAACACATTGCGCTGGACGTTCGACTGCTGCACAGCACTGCACGACAGGCTCTCATCCGAACGATGACAGCCCCTAGCCGGAGCTGCGTTGTCGAGAGCCGTGCGTTAGTCCAGCGACAGCCCGGCTGCTCGTGTGCTTTTGCGGAGAGAGCTAACCTTTGGGAGGCCAGCCTGCCGAGGCAGAGAGCAAGGCGGAAGTCAGCTGCAGGCCCGCCTGCGACAAAGGGTGGCTGCGCGTCCCCGAAGAGGGCCCTCTGCAGGCCGGGCGCGGCCCCAGGCAGCGGATGGCTCCTCGGAGGCTCGGCTATGCCGCTCCGCGGTGCCTGGCGCGGTGCCTGGCGCGGTGCCTGGCACGGTGCCGCCGCGGCCCGCCCCTCCCGGGCCCGTCGCCTCGCACCGCCGCTCCCTCTGCCAGCCGCGCACCACGACCCCTGGAGCAGTGGGAAGCTGCCCCAATACCTTGCCGTGGATTTTCTTCCGCCGCTGCACCGGGACACCAGCACGGGACTTCGGCGTTCCCTCAACAGCTGCGATGCTGCTTGTGGCGGCCATGAAGCACCGCTAGCTCCGCCCACCCCCTCCGGCTCACCATAGAGCATCGGCCCTGCTGCGACAAGAGCGGCAGTTCCGGCTAGAGACGGGAAAGGGTGATGCCAGCCGCTGTGGAGGAAGGGGTGGGAGAGAGGAGGAGTGGGGATGTCGCGGACGTGCCGTGCGCGTGTAGCGCCGGCGGGTTGGGCGCGCGGTGCCCACTCGCAGCCCGTGCCCTGTGGCGGCGGCCGTGAGGCAGTTCGGGCGGGCTGAGGTAGACCGGATCGTGGGACGAATGCCCCTCCACCTCAGGGGAACGGTTCGTGGTGGCCGTGGGGTGTGTTAGGCAGAGCATGATGAAGAGATTTATCTGCAGCGTCTTAACTCCTGGGAAGGCTGGGAGATGAGGAGAAAAGCGAAGATGAGGAAAGGAGCAACGAAGCTGTTGAAGGGTCTAGAACACAAGCCGTTACTTATTCTAAATAAAAATCTTGATAAAATCTGGTGCTTCATTTAGGAACAAAACCCGAAGAATTTCTTGGTCACTTGGTCTATCAAAAATCTGTTATTTGTTTGGGTGTTGGTTTTTTGTTGTGGTGGTTTTTGTTGTTGCTTTGGTTTGTTTTTAAATTCAGGACAATGGATCTTTGTGGGGAGGGGATGTGACATTTTGGCTATTACATCTTTTTCTCTACAGCTAGATAGTGGCATCACACCTTACTTATCCTTGGAATTTCCAGAACAATAACGATAATAACCAGAACACAGCTGTCCTAATAAGTACCTGAAATTTGTAATACTGATGTTGATTTCAATTGTGTATTGTTAGTGATAGCTAAAAGAAAGCTTTAAATTACCACTGAATGCCTCTACAAATTTCTGTTTAGAATTTTAATGCTAAAAAGAATGAGAGTGTTGGATGAGAGTATTTTTATTCTATTTGTATCAGGTTTTTCTCTTTCTGGACTAGATTGATCCCAGAACTTTATAGAGGATATGACTGTTCTTTTCAAACCTCTTCAAAAGCAGGATAGCCTTTTGGAAACCTTGTCCTTCTCATAAATGAGATGTGACATGCAGACTTGTTAGATGCTGGGCTGCTTTACTTCTGTTGCTCCTGTCTTGCACAATAACTGCATATTGCTGAGTTATGACACAATGAGACTGAAAAGATCTGTGAGATCATCTGCTACACGATTCTGCCCACTCAGAGCTATTGCCCAGAGTACATTAGTGTATCACAGCCCAAAAACAGTAACAGCAAATTAAGGCCACCCAGTTAGTCATGCTAGATGCTTAAGTTCCCTCCCCAGTTGTTTATAACTAAATAGTTCCTAACTGACTTTCCAGCAGATTTTCAGTGGATAGAAACAGAAGAAAGTTGGATTATAGCCAGAGCAAATGCAGAAAGGCATGGTGTGAACCTAAAAAATAAATCATTTTAATAAGCTGTAGAAATTAATATTAGTAACAGGACAGTGAGTAGTACCATACTTGTTACTTGGAGACTGGCAAAGCTGATGGAGGCTTCAATGAATCTGCTTCTGTTGACTTGTACTGCTTAGGATGAAATGTGTAGAATTAATGAAGGGGAATAATTCATGAGAGGAGGTATTTAAGATACAGGTTGTGACATCAATTTGTATTAAATAAATATAGGAAGAGTGGTGAGGTGTGTGTGTCTTCCCTTTTCCAATGTCAGTGTCAGTCTCTGAGGTTGATTCTATAAGGCTAGATACAGATTTCAGGTCTTGTAACAAGTCTGTGGATTTACACTGGTTTTGGGAGATCACATTAGCTTTTATCTGTATAAACAGAACTGTGCCACAAAGAGAGAGAATTTGGGTATTTAGAGTGAAGATTCTAGATATGGAAGAGAGAAGCTAACAGGACCATGAGCTAGATCAGATCTGGTCAGATTTTGGTAATACTAGGCTGAAATTTAAATTTGTTTCTGTGCCAGTGCAGGTTGACTTCATGTGCCTTTTTCATACATAAATCCATCTGGAAACTGTCAAAGCTTTTGCTGCAAAGGAACTTGTATCTCAAGGTCATTTTTAATGAATTTTGTGTTGAAGATGGGTAGAAGTCATACTCTCTGAATCCAATTTTGGTCTGCTTGCTAGGATTTGGTGAGGAGCATGTGCCTCAGTTCACTCACATTTAAAAATGGAATAAAGTAGCATTGACATATATCGTCACAAGTTGCTGTGTCTTTCTGTCACCCCAATTTTCCAGAATCTGAAGCAGTGGCAAATTTGTGACTGACCTGCAAAGCACACTGGGATAGACTCAGAGAAAGATTGTATTACAGTACAAATTTCAGGTAACCCAGCTCAATTTCAAAGATAATCAACTGAAAATTTTTATAGGAGAGGACTACCTGAGAAAGCACAAAAAGTAAGACTTATGTTAATTTCCCTCCAGGATCACTACCTGGATTTTAGGTTTTTCTTAGCTTTATGTATCATGTGTTTTCTTTTTTTAAAAAAATACTGTGGGATATTTTGTAATGTGATAAAAACTCTTATTTTGTAAGATACAGATATAAAAGCATGCATCTACTGGTTTAAATAACTTTCTGGCCTTGTGGTTTGTTTTTATTTTAATTTGATAATGTTATAAAGATTATTGTTTATATTCAAAATTGACATTGAAATTTTGACCCACGAATGTTGATTGGACTCATATCATGCTGGATTTTTTGAGTGATAGAAATAATAGAAATTCTGTCAGGCTGAAAAAACCCTCAACACTTTGGTTCTCACTGAGTCACAATGAGATTTTCTTCAGTGGCATCTGACTTTGGGATGCCTCTTTGAGAATCTTTTGCCCTTTCCGGGCTGATTTCTTGGTAGTCTTTATAAATTTATTGCCTGGAACATTCTGTCTGTGTGCTCAGTGACATCTCTCTCTTGTTTTTTTTTTGTTTGTTTTTCTTTTTGGTGTTGAGCAAGATTTTGGCTGCTACTTCCAATCTGCTCCTCTTCTTTGAGCAACTTCACAGATGATGTAGCATCACCCTGTTGCTATTCTCTGTTCTTTGCTCTGGGGTGAAGAGAACGTGCTTAGAAACATGGATATCTGCTGTCCTTTGGAACTGGTGCAGCATCTCTCTGCCAGGTTTGTATCTCATTAGGAAGCCCCTGTAGACAGCATTTTATTCTAACATTTGTGTCTCAGATAATGCTCAGTTTCAGAAGTTTTCTTTACCCATCTGTAAAGGTGTTGAATTTATTTCTGATTCAGAAAGCAGGGACATTAGGTTTTGCTGTCATTAAGAGCAATCTCATTCAGCCTCTTAGAAAACAACCAATATTTACACAGACCTAAGAGCAGTTAATGCTTACTCGCTGGTAACTGGTTAGGGTGTTCAAGGAATTTAGCATTTGGCCTTTGCTAAGGACAAATGTCCTCTCCAGGCTCAGTTTGATGGAAAATGGTGGTTGTTAATCTGGCAGTTGACAAATCAAATAGGGAAAACCACTGTTCTTCCACTGGTGTACACTCAAGCATTTCTCTATTTGTCTGTTATTTCTTCCCAATGCACTCTCATGTCTGAGGAAGCAAGCAGCACTGATAATGAATATGTTCCTGTCAGTGGGCATTATCTTGGAATGTGAGTAGAAAGCCTTGCCTGATTGTTTCCTATTAAATACTAGGGCTTGATTCATGGTTATTCTGCATTTCTTTTACTCTGTCTGCCACAGAGAACAAGTTCTAAGGCTGTCTTAATTGAACACCAAAGCTGAGGAGAAGAAATGGACAGATCAGCATTCAGGTCCGGGAGCTTTGGTTGTATAGCTGCCACCAGTTACTGACAAGGACTGTAATTTTCAAGTCCTTGTTTTGGAAAACCTATCCAGATGAATAGCTAGCAGTGATTGTTAGTTTGGAAACTTTTGTGTATAATATTATCTGTAAAAGGAGAAGTTTTCCTGTGGTATTTTTATTACAAAAAATAAAAGATTTACTCTGTTGACATGGCTATACTGGCATAAAACTGTTTCTGCTACCATGGGTAGCTGATACATATGATAGGTACAAAAGATGTTTTCTAGGGCAAATCATATCTGTCTTAACACTCTTCAGTTTATCTTTTTGAGAAGGTCCTAAACAATATCACTTAAAGAAGTTGAATGACTTGCTGAAATCCTCAAGCAGTTGAGTAGTAAAGTAAGAATAGCACCTAGCGAGTCTCAGTGTAGACTTACGTCCCTGAGGGCACCTGTGCAAGATTTTGTTGGTACATTTCTAGTGGTATAATTCATAGAGGAAACATATTTTAGCATAGCCTGTAGCTTTAGTGAGACCCTGCTTTAGAATACCTTTGCTTGGTAAGCTTGCTGTTCCTAACACATCAGTTCCTCAGTTACACTCATGGAACAGTGAGTCCTGAAATGTTTGTGACAAGGAAAGTCAGAAACTGACTATTATGTTTTATCATGAAGTGTGTTGCTCAACATCTCATCAAACATGCTCTTGGTATTAATACACTAGTAAATAATTTTGGACTTTTTCTTCTATTTCTTAGTTTGGAACAGCTTTCTGTCATTCTCAGAAAATGGAATTGCTTTATGCCTTCTTGTTTATTCATGCTTTGATTGTTAGTACCAATGTTTTGTTGTTAGTGTACTGTGTTAATGCTCTGTTTAGGTAGGATCATTAGTCTTTCTGTGTGACTGAGGGCAGAATATAGTCTCATCTCTTCTTCTAGTCATCAGCAAGATATTTAATCTCTTCTTTTTGAAGGCAGAGACTTCTTGTAAATTCACTGCAATGTTTTGTAGTTACTGAGCCATCCAGCCTCCTCTAAATCTGGTTATGTTAAGGAAGTATCACATGCTTTTACATAGTCAATAAAAACATGCTCAGTGCCTAGGGAAATTATGATTTCATGATGTCAGGTGGTTAATTCTGCTTCTGAAATTTGCTTCATGCAATCCTGAAGTACAAAGAACATTTCTAGTATCAGGCGTAATGCCATTGCATCAAGACTCCAGATTCTTATTCTTTAGCATGAACAAAAAGATTCTTATCATTTGCTTATCCAGCTTGTATCTACTTAGCTACACATCATTACAGGTTTCCCATTGTAACACAAGTGCTAATTGCTTAGAACAAATCTCCTTGTATGTTCATAGTTGTCGTTTGTGAAGGAGCAGGTTCCTCTTTTGCTTATGCAGCTAATATCTGACTCTTGTTTTCATTTCTCATGTATGACATTTTTAACAATTCTATGAAGCAAGTCTTCTGCTAATCTTTTACTTGTTGCTTTTGCATCTTTGCTGTTTGGGCAGAACTGCCATGCTGTCAGGGTGCCACTGTAAAAGCAGATCTTTGAGAACGTTTGCTCTCAAGTTATACTTCAGATTTTTTTTCATGGCTTTTGGTTCAGGGTGTCTTTCAGGTCTCTGAAGAGCAGAGCTGAAAAAGGGCAATAGCTGGTAAGCTATCTTTAAACTGAGCAAGATACTTTATCCACTCCCAGCACTTGCAGCCTCTGTTACATGTACATGATAAACTGACTGTCTGAATACCCAAGGTCACACACACTGTAGAAAGATAAGAGAGGATCTTCCTGTACACTGCCAACCAAGAACTTTCTGTGTGGCAATTGCTGCATAAAAAAAAAGAAAAAAGATCAAACCCAAGAGGTTAGGTGTTCTTCTGTTGTTGAAAGCAAATGGATGTTAGGAAACCTACCCAAAAATGGTTCAGCAAACAGGCTCTCAGTGCCACAGCTGAGGAAATTTCTTGCTCAAAGGGCTACTTTGTATTGTTAATATTTTAGAATGTCTTGAAAAATTCTCTGCTAGAATTGTTGCAATATTGCTATGTATTGATCTGCTTGGAGAGATGTTTTTAACCTGGATTTTAATCGGAATCCTCTCAAACTGTAGAGAGGCTTGAAAGACCTTAATGTGCAGGCTCATCCTATCTCAGATTAGTGGTTTCTCAAGTAAGGGACATGCAACAGAACCACAGTTTTCTGTCTCAGGAGAATATCTTCTTATAAATTCATGGATTTTATATTTATAAAATTTATCACTGTGTCTCTGAATGTAAATGCTCTTTCTTTTAGTGGCCACAAACTCTTTGGAGTGGCATAACACAGTAAATGGCACAGTCTGCTTTGTTCTGTGTTTGTTCCCATGAGGTAGCTTGTACTCTACACAATGTTACATTCTTTTGGTGGCTCTTCGTTGGAGGAGGGGGAAGCTAGTTTTGTGAAGTGAAATATGGTCACTTTGTGCTGTGCTTGAATCAGGGTGAGTATTCTGGAGTTCAGTCAGACTTGTATTTAAAGGTTTGCTATCAGTGTGGTTTTGTCTCTTAGCACTGATTTTTACATTTTTTTATTTTAATAGTAGGAAACATCAGAAAATAATGGCAGACATAAAAAAAGGAAGATTTTTGTTTGTGTGGGAACAGATTACTTATGCCACTAAGTAAGATGAGTACAAATTATTTTTGCTTGTCTTTACACTCCAAATAGCACCATGACTAGCAGAGTAGAGGTAATGTGCTATGTTACAGTCATTAGAACAGAAAAACTGTAGATACTCTCCAGTTCTCTTCAGGCTTTTCTCTCCCCCAAGCACCAATTGATATTTGAACTATCTTTTTTTTAAGCAGATGCACAAGCAGGCTGATGCCTGTACAGTGCAATCCTGTGGGAAAACTTTTTGGGCTTGGCAAAATGTTCAGCTTTGGGAAGTAGCTGCCTTCCAGTACCTGAAGGGGGATTATAGGATAGAAGGGGAGAGACTTTTTAGATTCTCAAACTGTGATAAGACGAGGGGAAATGGTTACAAGCTGCAAGAGGGGAAATTTAGGTTGGAGATTAGGAGGAATTTCTTTACCAGGAGGGTGGTTAGGCACTGGAACAGGTTGCCCAGAGAGGTTGTGGATGCCCCATCCTTGGCGGTGTTCAAGGCCAGGCTGGATGTGGCCCTGGGTGACATGGTCTAATGATTGGCATCCCTGCCCATGGCGGGGGGGTTGGTACTAGATGATCTTTAAGGTCCCTTCCAACCTGAGCCATTCTATGATGATGATGATGATGAAGTTAAAGCATATCTTAGAGCAGAAGGAGTTTATGCTAGAACTTAGTAAGATGAACATAAGGGGAAAAAGTAAAGGAGGAAAACACAAAATGAGAGACTGGGCTGGACTGTGGCAGAATAAATGTAGGAACGCTGAGGACTGAGAACCTAAGTTTGATATGAACTGAGAATGCAAGACACTTAGACTCAAGGATTGGGGAAGAAAAGATGGAAAGACAAAGATGTGAACAGCAAAAAAGGCAGAAGCAAGATAAATGATGGCAACGGAAGAGACCAGAGCTCTGAAGTGCGTGCAATTTTTTCCCCCTCTGGTTCATTTCACTTGATAATGTTAACATGTGAGCAATCTGGCTTCGGTCCTTCTGGCAGTCAAGGTACACTGTTTTCTCCAAATAGGGACAATAGCAGGGAAGTGATACATTTTAGCTTTAGGAAGCAAGTATGAAAAGTCCAGTACAATGATTGCTTTCCCTTTAGTTTGCAGAGCTTGGAGAAAGTCACTCTCTAAATGATCACTTGTTCTGTTAGAATCAGCATTTCAATTGCTACAATGCTAGCTTGATCCTGGAATGAGGGTCTCCTACCAGTGAAGTTACTGGGATCTTCTGTAACAGCTTAAGCAGTGTAAAAACACTGGCAGATGCTGCAGTTGGACAGCTTCTCCTTAAAGTTTTCTTGCTGATTAATGTAAAAACATATCTGCTGCCCTGAGAAACATCAAAACAAAAGCATTCCCATGAGTTTAGCAGGTGGGAGGGCTGTTAATCAACTGAGTGCCTTGTTAAGGAGTAACTGAAAAGTGGCCTTCAGCTGAGAAGCTGAAGACTTCATCCGGAGCCCATTGAAATCAGTGGGTGGGTTTGGGTTAGAGTTGACCTGGAGTGTTTCAGATGAAGCTAGCAATGAAGCAAAAGCTACTGTGGGTATTTGTTTTAATATACTCTCCCATCACTTGTTCTCTGGGAAAAGGTGTAAGGAAACTAGTTAACAGTTTTTTAGTGCTTTTTTACTGGGAGATGTGAGACTTTCCTGTCATTGGGAGTTCAGTGCATGCTGTACTGCTGGTTCCATGCCTCTGTGTACCATTGAACAGGACAATGACTAGTGGCAGCTTTGATGCATATCTATTATATCTGGAAATAGTGCAGTTACAATTAGAGACCTGGAATAGTTGGAGCTGCCTAGTTTATTTTGCTCAGCCTCTGAGGTGTTACAGTTCATAGGATCTTTCTCCTGCTGTAGAATTCTGTCTCAGCCTCTGCATGCATCCTTCAAGACTGCTTTCCTGCCAAAGCTTCTGAGAAGATACTGTCAATTTTGGTGTGATGCTGGCTTGTCTACCATAGGCCCCTGAAATCTCTTAACACCTTGTTTTTTCTGCAGAGGGACTATGCATTTTCTACACTGGCAATAATTTCACTATATTTCAATGCCAGCCTGCACCCTTTATGGGCAAGTCAGCTTGAGTGCAAAAGATTGGTATAGATAGAGGATTGTGTTTGGTAGGAACTGAGTGAACAGCAGTGCTTGGGATGTAACTGAGCTGGTTCTGCAGTGACAGTGAGCCTATAGTGTCCCACAGTTTGGTCACATGCAGTTTGTTTCTGTATAAAATATCTCTGAAGTGAGTACTCCATGTTTTCTAAAAGGAAAAATTGTAGGTTTTCCTAGTCTACATTTTCATCCCATGTTATATGTTTTCTCATGTTACTTTCAAGAGCAGAGACTGGGATGTTGGTTTGCTGCCTGCTAGCTATTTACAGGTGGCTTGGTGAGTACTGAATCCGCCCTAAAAAAACCCAAACAAAGCAGTCAGGAGAGTGAATCTGTGCCAGTGCCTTGTATTCCTTCACCTGGGTGTAGTGTAATGCCATCTTGTGGAGTTATTGTTATATTACTCTGGATGAAAAGAAGTTACAAATTCTGTGAGTTTGGTGAGTATTTTCCCTTTGCTTCAGAGGGACACATGCACATCTATCTTGTCATAAGAGATGGAATAAACCACCAATCTCTAAAGTGTTATCAAGAGGAGTAAGTAATTTGTGGCTTTAAAATAATGCTAAGGTACTTCTAGGCAGGTTGTCAAGGAGGAAATTTAATTTTCTTCATCAACATGTTATGTATCTTTTTCATAACCCACAGTATTCTTATTGGCATCATAGACAAGGAGAGTTTTAAGGGAAGATACAAAGGAGGACCAGAAAGTTCCTTTTTGAATATGTCAACTCTTAACTTGACAGAAAATATAGAAGTACTTGGCTGAAAAATTTACAGCTAGATGATGGAAGCTGTCACTACAGCTTGATTGGAGGCCTCTAAATACTTGATGAGAGATGATGGGTAGGATGGATCAAGCATATAGAGCCTTGAAAGTGATGTCAAATAGCTTATGGTTAATGCAATGGAGAGGGGACAGTCAGTAGAAGGTTGCAAAGAACAATGATTAGTTAGATTGGCAAGGAAGGCTGAGGATTCCTGCACCTGGACATGTTTCCATTTTTGAAGTTTGAGATACACTTGATTAAAAAATTTGTAAAAAACAGGGGTTTTTTTGTCACAGTTAAACAGGAAAGCAGAAGTACTCAAGGTACAATTTGGGCTTAATCCACTGTAAGGACTAATTAAAAAAAGCACTGTTTAAAAGGTTTTTCTTCTACATTCTTTTTCTACCTCCAGTTTTTGGAGTATGCCCTTTCTTGATTTGAAATAAATGAAGAGTATGCAGTGGATTGTACATGCTTTGTGTTTAGGCATTTGCTGCTGAATATATGCTTGACTTTGCTGTGTTGAATGCAAAGCCAGTCTTTGTTTTAATCATGTAGCTTTAGTTTCTGAGAAACCTTGGAATTGAAGTGTGAAGTCCTCAGTCTGGGCATGCTTTTTAAACTGAAACCTTACCAGTATTGATGGAATGAGAAAAAACTCTTCCTCTGTTTTAGAGCTTGTTTTAACCCCAGATTAAGAGACTTTAGGATGAGATTTTACATGTTGAGTTATAATTTGTTTATTGATCACTAGAAGTCTGATATTCCCTTTTGTGCTGCACTGCTGCTTTGCCATTTTTAATCCTTTTTAAATGTATCTGCTTTATCTTTCTTAAAGGTTACACCTAACAACTCTGTTTTGTGTTTTCTGGAAAGGACATACAATACCACTTATGTGGAAAGCCAGCTGTCCTTTTCAGGTCCAAGGGCAACTAAAACGTCTAAATAGATGTCTGTGACAGACATCTGACAGCACATATATGACCTGGAAAAATATACACAGTCCTGTAGATGATGCTTCAGGAATAAATGTTCATTTGGTTGCTTCTAGGTCTTGAGCTTCATTTTCAAACATTTGGAGGTACTCAGGATCAAGGCATTCCCACATGGTAAGTAGCTGTCTCTATTTAATGTATTCTCAACTTGCTGGAAGGGACATAGTTCAAAGATGTTCTTAAATTACACTGGAGTTGAATAGACTTCAGGATACTTGTATCAAAAAGATAATGGGAAGCCATTACAAATTTTAAACCTAAGCACAAGACTTTTAATTTGCATGAATTCTTTGCTGCTGTTAATGCTGTGTAGGCAAATGCAAAGGGTTCTTGTGTTGAAAAACATGTTTGTGATTTAGAGTTTCTTTTCCATAAAGGAATGATGCATTTAGGAAGGACTTTTCAAATGCAGGAAGTCTTACAAGTTAGGTGGAATTTCAGAGCCTAGCTTCAGGCAGCTGTTACACAGGCTCATAGCTTATTTTGGTGAGCTACCTGAGAACACATTAGTGTACTAAAGAGTAAATTAGATTTAGGAAACCTGACTTGTGGAGATTTTAATTTAGATAACTAAAGCTGAGTTCCTGAAAGTATTGCTTGCAATGAATTACAGCATGTTTTGTTTTGGAAACTCAAGTGTTCACCAGAAAATCTGTCTGGCCTTGGTTTGCCAATGAATTTTACTTTAGTGCAGGTGCCACATAAGGGTCATTCTCATCCAGGCAAAGAAAAACATTACTAGAAACCAAAACAATGGGCTCAATAAATGCCAGACTGTCTGAGCTGAAGAGGTGAAAGGGGAAATTATCATTTATTCTACCTTGGAAGTAGACTCTGTGAGTTTCCTAACTCATATGTACATTTCTTCTTGTCACAATATTGATTTCATTCTCTTTTTTTTTGTGACTCTTGTTCAAACAGCAGTAAAATAGATTCAGTGTTGTGCTCAGCAGAAGTAGAAAGCCAGCTAAAGAGACATTTAAAAATACTAGTGATTTATAGACTTCATCATAACTTCCTGATCTGGAGGCACTTATTCATATAACATTTTTTCCAAAGAGAAGCAGAGTTGCAAGTCTTTCTGAACCAAAAGTTTTCTTTCCAGCTTAAGATTTTCCTTCAATATCATATATTAACTGGGAATTCCCACAACATTCAGAAAAGCATCAAGACTTGGCAATACTGTATACTGAGAGAAGCTAATGAAACTTCTAATGTAAGCATTTGAAGCAAGAGGAAAATTGGATTCCTTAAGTTGTTCTAAGGTTTGTCTACAAGCTGATGGATAATGCTAGATTATCTTGTATGTCTTGAATGTTGCTATCTTAAGAAGGATGTATTTTAGGGGTCAGACTCATATTCTGACTGAATAATATCTCTGTCTATTGCACTGTTCAATGCATGTAATAATAGTCAAATGTATTTCAAAGTTATTAGATCAGAGTTCACTTCCCTTTCCCATAGAGAACAATGTCATACCATACAAGTAATACATCTGACACCCACAGTATTTTTTTTTTTCAATGAATTAAGAAGTCTAAGTAAGACTTCACCTCTTGCTTCTTAGAGTTGCTACATGAAAGAAAACTAGTGGTTAATGGCTGTGAAGCACAGCTAGTCAGTTATCTGTCTTCCCCACCTACGCATAATGAAACACTGACATTTGATTTCTGAAAAGTATGTCCTTTCTCTAACCCTACCTCTGCCTTGTTTTCTGTATTTCCTAGAGGCTGTAGCCTTGTGAGCTGCTGTAGTGTCTACCAGTATAAGTCACATTGAAAGACCAAGGCTTTAATGGCTAATGTTAATAACATAAATTGAAGAGAAACACGAGACACACAGAAAAAACTTACAGATCCTCTTGCCTAAGTGTAGGGGAGCCACTATCTCAAGGCTGCCATCTTCACATGAATTTTTCAGATGAGATGCTTAGCTTTGTGTTGATTATTTTTGCAGTTTCAGTAAGGTGCTAGTTGTATTTTTTTTAATGAAAATGAAGCACGCAGCTAAATGTTGCATACTGACAATGCAAAATACACTTGCTGAGGTGGGAGGGTGGAGGAGTATAGCATTTTAACACCATCCTCAAATGTATTTCACCTTCCCATTCAAATAGTCCAAGTTAAGTGCAGCCTCAATTTGACATGTGAAAGGCAGAGTCCTGACATTCCTGTTTTCCACCTATTATTTGTTATTACCTGTCTCAAGCTAGATTTGTCTAAGGATTTCTGGATGACTAATAAGTTCTTACTCATTAGTTAGGTTAATACAAAGGAGAGGACATTTAAATTTCTTGCTTATGGTAAAAATATTGAGTCCAGTTATATGCCAAAATTATAAAGGCAAATGTAAACCTGTTTTAAGCTAGGAGGAATGATTTACAGAACTTAGGTTGAGCACTGACAACAGTGAAGTAATGCTAATATATTGATGCCTAATTAATGGCTTCAGGGTGAGAAACATGTATCTTTGTCTGTTTGTAAAACTAAGGTGTGCTTTCTACCTAAAAGGCAGTTAGGATTAAATGGTCATTTCAATTAGTAAGACTATGAATACTGCTGCTGCACTTCGTGTTCCCATCTGGATGTCTGGAGAGCTTCAAGTACAACTGGCACAGACACTCTTAAGATCAAGGTCAAACTGTCTGCATAGTAAATGATGGAAAGTATTAATTCACCCACAGATGGGTGGCAGAGATGAATACTTTTGATGCAATTATCTATACCTCTGGGTCTTTGAAAGACTTAATGAATTACAACACAGTGAATCCTGCATTAAATGTCCCTCCCAAAGATCTTTAAGGGACAGTTCAACACTGTGTGTTGCCTCTGTCCTGTATACCTTCACCAGGGGTTATAAATTGCAGTTTTACAGATTTGCTGCTTTCAGGGTGATGCAAGAAAAAAGATATTTTTACTGAACTGGGAGTAAATAAATAGATAGTTCCATCCATTTCGATTTTTACTACTTCTAATGTTAGTTTCTGTGGGCTGGTGGCTGAAGTTGGACATATAAGGTCTTTTTGCAGAGCCTTCCTTTAAACTAGAATTACTAAGGAGTTTTTGAAAAGTTCAGTGGTAGCAGAATAGTTCTATTGAAGCTGAAAAGCACTTTACCTATTGATTTCAATGGAGAGGGTTAGGCATGGTAGGAATCTTTGAAAATCTACTGCTGATTCTACTAGACTGTTTCTCAAAAATACCCAAATACCCACCAATTTTGTTTTTAGAGTAGTGCTTTATACTGAGTCTCTCACCTTTTGACAGTTCTCATTTAGTCATCATGGCAGAGTTAGGCAAAGAGTATGCAAATTACATCTTAAATATTTCTCTTAAATAATAATTCAAAGCAGCTTTGGCCCTTAGAGTGCACTGATAGTCATGGCTTCCTTCACTAAAATTTTGGAAAAACATTGATGTAAAAGTGAGTTTAATGAAGTTATTGGGCATTGAATGAAAAGTGAACTTTGAAATGGTAAACTCTGTCTTACAAACTATCAAAGGTAATCAAAGATATCTTCAAGTCAGGCCAGTTTTCTGTAAGGATTTCTGGATTTCTGTCAATGAAAGTACTGACAGTGAAGTATTTGCTGTCAGTCTGTAGAACAACAAATAATTGTTAATTCAGAGTACAGTGCCAACACTAGTTTTCTCTGAATGGAGGTATGCATCTAAAGCTCACTGATGTTAACAGCAAGACTTCTTGTGGGATGTACTTTTCTTGAGCTTTTTGTGTGATCACTTATGATTAGAAAAAGCAGATAAATTGAATGAATTCTTTGCTGTCCCTCATTCATCTTTTGAAAAAAAAAAAAAGAGAGCTCTTGTTACATGATATACCCATTGCCAGCTTTTTGGAAGGGACTTGGATAGAACTCATATCTAGTTGCTGGACAGAGGTAGAGAAAAGGCTGTAAATTTTTTGGCAAGGGTTAGTGTTTATGTGAAGGGCATTTTTTTCATCTTTGAATCTCTAGGACTTTTTATTTACCTCAGCATTGGCACCTACTATGTGTGAGAGATATGAAGTAAGAATCTGGAAGCTCGTAGTAAACCATGATTAGGATTTTATTTGTTAGCATTCTGATATTAACCTCACTACTCTTTTGACTTGCATTAGTTACAGTTTCAGATTCTGAATACATTTCTTTGGAAAATGAACAGAAGTGGTCCATTTGTCTGATGGATGAAATGGCAGCCCTATGGTTTTTGTTTTCACATGCAAGCTAATTTGTGACAGATGTGGGTACAGCTCTGGAGAGGTTCTAGTACATATAGCTTAAATAGGATATTAATGATAATCCTTGCTCTCATCTATACTTCTGCTGTATTCATCATCACATTACTGGATCAAGCTTAAATATACCAGTCTCTCATTTGCTGTGGTTTGGCCATATAATGCAAGTATGGCTCAAGTAGGTATATTAGCTACATGAAAAAAAGTATAGGGTGGGGTAGAAAGCGTATGATTTAAAGCATAGTCAGGTGGGCAGGTGGACTCTTCATGTTTTTTAATTGGCTTATTAAGACATACATGACAGAAGTGCAACAAAATTATTTTTATTATTCCAAAATGCACAACAGACAATACAGGTTTTTACAGATCTATTTTGAAAACATATATTTTCTCATACTTTTCTACTACAAGAAACTCTGATTTACAATTTATTTCAAAATTTTTTCATCCATGGTAGAATAATTCCTGATATGAATAACATACTTTGTTTCAGCTGAAGTCAACTGATGCTTAAAACTGAAGTGAGTGACAGGCAATGTGATTTACCTATTTTTAACACTTTTAAAACTTTGCTAGACCAAAGAAAATGTCTGTGTGGATTAATCTTATAAATAAAATTAAGAGAACTATTATCTTTCAGTAAAAAAAGCTAAAAATGAAATAAGTTAAAATATCTATTATCTATTATAAAAGAGATTCAGAGTAGCAGACAAATTCCTTTTAAATAAACATGTCTATAAGGGTCTCAAAAGCAGGCATGCCAGGTGACTTCAAGAGGTCATCTACTTCATTCCCTTGCCTCATAGCAAATTAACTTTCCCTCTGCTGTTCCAAACAGGTTCAATGTGTTTCTGAAGACCTGCTCAACAGATCACTGCCCAATACAGCCCACTTTTTTTCTTCCTCCATTCCTTCCCCACTCCACTGATAATTTATTTCAGTGTCTAGCTGTCTGTACCTCTCAGAAGATTTGTCAGTGACTACTCTGAATCTTTCATTTGTTGTTTTGTTCACTACAAACATGGAGAACTGACTGTTCCTTTTCTCTTTGTAACAGTCTTCAAGCATGTAAAAAGTTCCACAAATTTCCACCTCCCAAGTTTTACCTCCCACAAGCAAAACAACCACATCTTTTCCTCCTATAGGCCTTGCTTCATTCTTATTACTCCTTTGTGGATTTTCTCCAGTTTTTCAGTGCCTTTAAGTTCTATGTCCAAAGCTGGAAATAACAGCTCAGCTGAGGCCTTTATCACGTTGAACTGAGTGGTGGAAGTAGGTTGTGCCTTGTAGGCTCTACTCCTTACATTTCCACTCTTCCCCAGCAGTGTGATACTGTTGACTCATACTTAGCTTGCATAATCTCCAAGTCTTTGGTGTTAAACTGCTGCTGAACCAGTTGCTCTCCATTCTGTGTCTGTGTAGGTGATTGTTGCTGAAGAAGAGCAGTATCTTTTTCATTTTCCTGGTAGGATTTCATTCTGTACTTTTCAGATAATTTTTCCCAATAAGGTGAGATCTTTTCCCATTCTGATTCAGTCAGTCTTCCAGCTTGCTTCTGGATCATCTCAACTTCATATTGCAGAATTAGGTTGCTGCAGAACTCTATGAACTTCCATTCTCAGGAGGGACTACTATGAGCTATTTTCAAGGCATGTTATTATACTGTGTTTGCACTGCTAGGATCAGGTGTCTCTAGGTTCATCCCTAAATAATTCGTAACACTCCTGTGTTAAATAGTGTTTAAAAAATTCTCATCATGTTCTGTCTACTGAGAAGAAATGCAGTGTTTCTGATATGTGGGAACATTGTCAGAATAGTTGAGCTGAGTTAGGATGTGTTTTCTCAGGTGAAAGCAGACAAGTGAGGATTTTGGTTTTTTTCAAGTTAGCCAGGTAGTAACTAGAGTTCATGTTATTGTGGCACTGAGCTAACAAGCCTTGCTGAGAAAGCACAAAAGCTCTGATGACATACAACATTTGAACCTAGATTTTGGATCTTAACTAGACATGCTGCTATTATTTACAGAACATAACAGTTATATTAAATACTTTGCCAAAAAAAAAAGAAGTCAGGATCTCTCTCAGGTGAGAGAGGTTTACAGTCCACCTCATAGAGAGTGAGGTAACAGATATTGGTTATAAGAAAACCAGTGCTGCAAGGCTCTTTGAAATAGGTGCATTCTGAGGAGAGATGAAAGCAGGGGATAACAGATTTGGGAACTTTTTGAAAGCATAGGATAGCATAGAGTAAGCTAAGTGAACTAGCCAGTGGAAATACAGGAATATAAAGAATGAAGCTGTAATAGAAAAGAGGAGGAGGCAAGGGCAGAAGGAGTTGGAAGCAGCCTTCTATAGACCTACAGAAATTATTTTAAGGAAACTGATGGGATAAGTAGAAAAGGCCTGAAGAGAAGTTTAGTCAGTAGCTCTCCATTTTGGCCTTAAAAATCTGTTTCAATCTTGGCAGTTTCCAAATATCCTTGCCTATTATCTTCCACTTAAGCCCGGTCAGTAACTTTATTTAGAAGTCAATATTTAATGCCAAACTGCAGTCTCAAGAATCCATCACTGGCTACTTCTATTCTGACTGAAGGAACAGTAGGATGGACCCAGCCCTCTCACAGTGCAGTCAGTGCTGTCAGTGTCACAGGTCTCACAGTGGCACTCTGTAGCTACTGGGTACGAATAAAAAGATTCGGGGTGGTCACCACAGCCAGGGATCTTCACTGTTTCATACACCACCTCCTTGAAGGTACATATTTGCTGAGCAGATGATACTGGTGGATATTTATATACTGGATCCTGAAAATTAGAAGAAGGAAATAGCAATTTTCAAATTTGTTATGGGGTTGTCTTTAATAAAATAAAGGACCTAAAGTGAACTTTAATTAAACTAGTGGGAAAATCCCACTGTTTCATTTCACCTCGACTCTTAGATTTCTCCTTTCAGGAGGACTGATATGGCACCAAACAACCTTGCAGGTCAATCACTCAATTCTTCAAATTATTTGGAAAAGTAGAGGAGGCTACATAGTAATGGCTGCTTTATTGTTCCCATTTGCAACCATAAATTGAACACAAGGCATAGATCCTGATTGTAGTACTTTCAGCTCTAGTTATATGATACACACTTTAGTGTGCAGCCAGTTAAAGATCTGAATATCACTAGTATCTTTTCACTGTTCCCTTTGTGGTTCAGATTGGCTATATCTACTTTCTTGACAAGTATCACAGCAGTTACTCAGGCTGTTCTTCAATAAGGTTATGTGTTTGTTATGGACTGGAGGAATGTGTTATTCAGACTTCACTTGGAATATTTAA
This sequence comes from Galbula dea, assembly GCA_013399015.1. Classification (NCBI taxonomy): domain Eukaryota; kingdom Metazoa; phylum Chordata; class Aves; order Piciformes; family Galbulidae; genus Galbula; species Galbula dea. Next base: position 4,959,641 of record VWZX01010273.1, read on the forward strand.
TTCTAATGCCTGAAATTAAACTTAAGATTCTCACCCTTGTGAAGCAGTATCCTGAGCACCACGTGGCATTCACTGTAATACAGAATTCACATTCTTCTCTTTCCACTGCTATAGTGATATTGGTGAGCTGGCAGCTATTGCAGCAAATTGCCTTCCAGCAAAACAACAGCAGGTAACAATTAATAGTCTTCATCCTGTGGATAAAGAAAATATATCTATACTGGAGACACATGTATAGTTATTTTTAATAGGACTTATTTATAGAAGCAGGGAAAAATTGAGTCTTCACATTATCCTCAAGTGCTTTTATAATAACAATCCTTCAGAAACATCAGTGAGAACATAGGATAAAGCCATTAAATAGGTCTACCCATATGTTTATTGTTAAAGGAGTTTGATTTTCCTAAATGGCTGAACAGCATGTCAGCAATCTTTGCAGCATAACAACAGCCTACCATATCAATTTCAGTGAAATATTTTTATCTAAATTTCTGTACAGAGAATATGTCCTGTCTTTAAGGAGAAAGAAAGAGAAGCAAAGGAGAGAAGGAGCAAAGGATAATCAATGTTTCAGAAGCAATTGATTACATACAGCATTTGCAATTTGGAAAAAAAGTTTTCTGCACCAGGATCTGTTGAAAATTTACCTGTATTCTGCTTGCCTTCCTGGTAACAGCTGTAGTGGAAAGGAAGACCTATGCTTACCTTTTATACTAAATCATGTGTAACTTATACCTTGAGGATTTGCAGTGTATTAATGCAGGGAGCATTAGTGTGGTACTTGGTGAAAGCAGATTAATGTTCTGCCAGACAGTGAGATCAAGCCTCCTTAAGAAAGAAAAAAAAGAAAAGCAAAACAGTCTCAGGACCTGATGGTGAAGGTTACTGTTGCAATGTCTTTTAGAATATTCACTGGATTTGATTCAGTGGCATTTAGAAATAGCTGAGTCACTCTGCAATTTGAAGGAAGGTTGAGAAGCCCACTTTTGGAAAACTCCAGGTGTTTTAACTATGTTTTATGTTAGCCTCAAACTAATAGGCTTGAGGGACAAGCTGGTTCTCTGGTAATTCATAGTGGAGACATTGCTAGAGTGTTTTCATTAGAGCTAATGAACATGAGTTTTTCAGGGTATCGCTCTTAATTGCTTTTCTCTGAATTAGGTATTATCAAGCAAGCTGCATATGTACTTGTTTATTGATCTGTGGTCCAAGAAAGTCAGTAGTGTGAGTTTTGTTAAACCATGAGCAACTCCACTTTTCTTTACCATTTATAATACTACTGTGCTTTTTTAGAAATTCAGATTTCTGGCCCAGTACATGAAGACTTGGTTCCTGTCTGTTGCATGGTGCTTTGGGCTTTTTACCTTCTGTAAGAAGGGACTATAAAGATGTCATAATGAGGCTCCCTCAGTGCCTCTTGGACTTTTGGATTGGTGGTCTCAGATCAAGTATTGTCCTATTACAGGGAAAATGCTAATATTTTTACAAGCAACCATGCAAACTCAGCTTGAATGCATTCTTTAATTTGACATAATAAAAGCTTCTATGAATAGAGTTCCCCTACTTGCTGCCCTTTTTCTGTGTTCACAAGTTAGATATGTGTGTCTTTTCACCAGAATAATGACAGAGAAATAACTTTGAGATTCATATATCACCTCTGGGGAAAATGACTCACAGTAGAGCTGTATTTACTATCACCTGCCCAGAACAGCCAGCCTTGCTTTGTTATGACTGTTCTATTATGGTCAGTCTGACTTTTACAGAAATCCATCTACAAAAGAAAACTAGGCAAGGGCATATGGTTAAAAGCATTTTATCATGAAAAGAAATTCTCACTGGCTTACTAGTTGTGCTGCAGACAGGATACTTTTCAAAATGACTTTTCCAAATGAGCCCTTTCAATGTCTCATACCTTCCTGTGGTCCTGCAGACTGGCCATCTGTTCCAGTTTCCATCCAGCCTGCAATACCTTAATTTTTAAATGAATTTCCTATCAAACCAAAGTTAGGAAGTGATCCACCAGTTTTCCCTGGACACCTCCTGTAATAATAACCTTGAATTACAACACTGCTCCATTAAATGTATAATGAAGTCAAGAAAGCAGACATCTTCTTTAGTAATATACACTCTGATTGTTTGGTAATGGTCTTTTGTGTTGTTTAGTGTAAACACAGTCTGTCTTCTCAGAGAAGATTCACACGTGCTGTAAATCACTAATTCCAGAGGTGCCAGACAAAAGCTGACTACAATTTGTTATATGCCTCCTGGGTATCTGGCCTTTTCTAAATACCAGTTTATGCAAATCATGTAAAACTAACTAAATTTCCTTTGCAAAGGACAACACAGAAAATAATTTCTCTGTTGCAATGGTCTGTTTCATGGTTTGAGTAAAACAAACATTCATAAAGCCATAGTTTCACAAGCAGAGTGCAAGTTTAGCCCACGCTATGCTGTTTCTTCCCTCCCTTAGTTACTTGCTCTGGTCCACTTAGCTTCCTCACTTGTGACAGCACAAATTAGGGAAATCATGCTGATTAAAAGGAGAAACCCTAACCCAGCTATCTTTTACAGCATTGTTGTTAATACATATCAATTTGTTCCACAGTGAAGGGAACAGCTGTAGCATTGTAATTGGTGGGGTGGGAACGAGGGGGAAGGATGACAGGAAATGTTTTACATAGTATTCTCACTGAAGAGTTCCTGAAGCCATATTGCAAGCACAGGACAAAAAGGAAGGTTTTATCCTGCACTGTTTTCAAGGGCATTAGTTTCAGCAATGATCAGCTCTAGGTTGGTTCTCCAGCTGTCAGCCCTGCTAAATTCATTGTGTGAATATATGAATGTGCATTTTTAGGGTAATAGGAAATTAGAAATTGAAATCAACTATTCAGAAGTCTATCTTCTGAGGAGTGGTAACTTAGTAAGTTGTTACTTGGTTGACTTTGCTTTTGTTCCTGCACCTTTTGTTAAAAAGATAGACTAAAAGAGTTACTCTTCTTAATGGGCAAGATACTGTGTGAGTAGATGTTTTTCTAAGATTACTAGTTCCTACCTCTGGGAAATGTTTATATGCTAAATATATCATACTCTTCATGTTTATATTCCAATTAGGTTAAAAACAGGTTATGGTGGTTGAGAAGGCAGTAACAAATGTTATTTATCCAGAAATCTATCATTTTCACATATATGTGGACATTATATGTAGGTTACTGAATCTCTGTATTATTGAATTTTGTATCTCTTTGAGAAATAAAACTACTTGACATTTAAATGGTTTCAATTTAGGCAATAATGTCAGAGGAAAGAACACTTCATGTGCTACAGCAATTTTTGTGAAGTAGTGGTTTTACATACATAGCTCTTAAGCAGTATTGCTCATCTTAGATTTAGCAGTTGCTGTTATGCTTCTAGGCTGACTGCTAGATGTTGACCAGATTGTCAGAGATATTATTGAAGCCATACTCCTGCAAATCTGTGGAATTGCAGAAAGATTCAGACAGACCTGTGTGTGCTCTGATCACACTTGGAGCTAGCTAAGCAATTCACAGATCTGGAACATCTCTGCAGATGGCCTATTTGGATTGGGACAAAGCAATCTTAGGCTCTTTCTCCACCTTTCTAGGGTTAGCTTACTAGTGGGTCTGTGCAGAATCCAAGCTCTAATAAGCCCCATGAGAGGGCTCAAGTTGCTGCAGAATCCTATAGTTGCATTATGAGTGAGAATAGAAGATTTGGATTGGAATGGCTAGTGCTTCATGCTCTCTAGCAACAGATACTGCTGTATTCCTGTTCAACTGAGCGGGGAAATCTGCCAAATGCTGTAATGGAAGATGTAGTCTTCAACATGGACAGGGAGTTTGATTCATTGGAGTATGGGTAGCCCTGAAGATTAAGACTCTCCAAATTTTGTGCAAGTCATAGAGGGCACTAGACTCACATGGCTGTGTAATGCTTGTTAAAAGGCTTCTCTCTATTGCTATTTTTTTGTATTCTATAGCTATTTCCCTTGGACTGATTACTGCTGTAACCCAGCAAGCTGTTGTTACCACTGGTGCCCGAAGAGAGCACTTGCTTTCCTGTTTCTAATCACTTCAACTGGAAGTGCTGTGGCACATTCTGCTGTTGTCTGCCTTCTAAGCAGCAAATACTGTTTTTCTTCTGTTTGTCATTTGATTTTTTTTTTTTTCAAAAGTCACTGATACAAAACTGAAAACTTTGTGTTTCTTATATGTCCTAAGCTGAGGAAATGTCTTCAAGAGGAGTGGTGGTAAGATTAGCAATTCTGTTCCTGCAAGTTGTAAACCTGCCTTGCTTAAAGAAGGTAGATCAGATCTTTCAGAGAATTCCAGCATCTGTCAAAGTGCTATTGGAAAACTTGGTTGTATGTGTGCAACTCATCCACCACGAATAATAAATCTGACTCTGTCCTGATAGAAGATGTATTGAACCTTCTAGTGGAAAACCCACAATGTCTGATATAAAAGACAGGTCTTATCTGTAAATAATTCCAGCTGCAGACCAGCTTTGCTTCTAATATAATCTTTTAAAAGTGTCAAGGAATGTGGTTTTAGGTTTGTTAGATTCATGGTTGTGGTTACATATTTTTGGTCTGGCTAAATTGATATATTACTGAGGATAATAGCTTCTGCATCTGAAAGCTATTTCTCATTGCAAGTATTTCTAAAGGCATGTTTAGGTTGCTCAGATCTATGGCTTAATGAAATTTCTATGGGTTAGAACAGAATGAAGAGTTGGTTCCCTTAAATTTGGAGGGTTTGTTTGTTTGTTTGTTTGGGGTTTTTTTCCCCCCTAGGCGGTTTGTTTCATTGCTCTGTCATGGTCACATTTTGTTATACATAGAAATAAAAAAGCCAATGTTTAAGACACTTAAAAAATTCATCAGTATTTCTATTATGTTCTGTAATCATGCTAAGAAGCTGGGCAAGCATTTGTCTGTGATGGGTTTTAGGAAGGAATGAGAATCTGTGTATCTCTTCTAAAACAGGAATGTGCCTTGTTCACACACAAACAGCAACACCTGTTAATTGTTTTCAAAATACAGCTATGATATGCAACATAAGGCTTGTTTGAATCTTGCTGGCAGCATTGGTGACACTACAGTTGCTGCAGAACAGCTCAGCACACTTGGATAATGGATGATAAGCCCATCTTATTTGGATTTCTAAATAAAGTCTTAGGCTGAAGATGTCTGACCCACATTCTTTTTGCAAGTATAGTAATATTTAGGTCAAATTGCTTAAGAAAAATAGGTTGAGAAGAATGCATACAGCCATAGCCATCTTCATCTGTGATTTGAACATTCTATCTGACCTGCAGTATCTACAATATTCAGGGCTTTTAGGCTTCCTAAATATTTTTGAAGGACTTTTTTTTTTTTTTTAATGGCATCTTTATGCTAGGGTATGGAACCATTCTTGTGCAGAATATGGGGTGCTGGAGTTGCTCAGTGAGCTGTAGGAGTTTGATTGTGATCAGATTGCAAATCTGCTAAGAAATGTCATGAAGCTTCTTCAGGAATCAGTATTGCAGAGCTTTAATGAGGAAATAGCTTCAAGAAAAAGCTTTACAGGTATTGGCCCAGGATGTAGCTCAATATGGAACCCAAATCTTGTTAGGTTGTGTTAGCTAGTTAGATAGTTGTGAAATAAAACCCCAAGGATTGTATTTGGCTAACTTCCTGATGAAGTTGTCTTTTTCTAGACATCCTGAATCTTGGCAAGACTGATATCAGAAAATACTGCACATCATTCCCTTTAGGATCCTGGAGTCCATCTCATTTTGCCAAGAACTCTAGAAACTCATTTTCCCCTCCTTTATTAGGGGCTTGGGACCTTCCTCTCCTTCCACCATGGCAGGTGTCAGGCAGTGAGGGTCCACTTGGTAGGCAGCTCAGTGTGGGAATGGGGCAGCATGGGGTGGATAGCTGGTCTCTAGGTCCCATGGGAACATCAGACTTCGACCTTGACAAGATTACCCTGTACCCGTGAGAATGCTGAGGAGGTGATGCAGAAGGAAAAACAAGAACAGCAAACAGAAGATTTGGGATGCAGCTGTGAAGAGAAAGTTTAGCATCTTCCCATGGACTGTGTGACCAATAGTAGCTGGACACTAAGCTAACTTTAGCCAATTAATAAATGACATGATAGTTTGTTATTCTTTCTCAAAGGTATGAAAGAATGTTTGTTAACAGTAGCTCTTGCTAGCCATTTTCTTGTCTATAATCTCTACCTGTAACTCTTGTATTTCTGCTTGGCCTATTTTCCTTTCTTTTACATTAAATGTGACCACTTGCTGCACGTCTTTGGTGTCTGTGTGTGTGTCAGACCGTCTGAGAAGTCCCGACACCGTGGCTGTTGCCTGCACGGCATATTGTGCTGCGACAGCAGCGTGGGATGTCAGCTAGGGCGGTAGGCTTGGCAGAGAAGTTGGAAGGGTGCTGTGGGAGGAAGACACAGGGTGGGAGCCGGCCTGTGAAATGAGAGTTCCTAAATGTGATTAAAATTACCTTGAAATTGGATACCTGTAGTCACTGGACACCTTTTAAAATATTGATTTATGTTGTGTCTGTTTCAGCACAGTATTAACAGCTGTTTGAAATGGATCAGTCTAAACACTTGCTGCTCAGCTTAATAGGAATAGAAAAGTCACCAAGAAGAAATCCATTTGTAATCTCTGTAGTACTGCCCGAAAAAGAAACAGACCTACTCAATTGCTTTATTAATTATATTAATGAGCAAGATTGCAGTTGGTAAGTAGACAGGTTTTGTGCCTTGTTGTGGTGCCATCTTGTGGTTCTTGAGTAAAAGTTCACATGTTGAAAGTTACTTCACAGCTAAAGCGGATTTTACAGCATTGCGGCAAGCACGACTAAATGCTAGAGTTTGGGACTGAAACACCACTTTAAGCCTCCTGGCTATTAGCCAGATTCCTGCCGTGCTCACTCCTTTCTAGATCTAGTGAAGCCTTTCAGCAAAAAGAAGTTTCAGAACTCTCACCGTAAGAGTGGTGACAATAGAGCAGTCTCTACGTGCAGTGACATACATTAATTACTCCAGGCCACTTTGCTTGTCCCTGTCTATAGGAGGCATGGAGAACCATGCTCAAGAAAGCATACTGTTTCTTTCCTTTCTCTCTGAACTGTGGCACATTAAGCATAATTATTCCTGGTGGTGTCTTAAGCATAGATTTGATCTGAAAGTGGATAGTGAGAGTGCAGTCCTTCTGCTTCTAATGTGCTTTGTTTGGGATAAGGAAAGAAAATTGACAGAAAAGTATATACAGCAGTCCTTTCCATCTCAGTTTCAACTGCTCATAACAGAGCTTGTATGCTGAGGGGCTTTCCTCCTAACTTCAAGTGGTCTTTTTATGTCCTGTGAGGGAAACTTGCTCATCTTACTATTCTCTAAAGCTTGAAGAATAATTTTTACACCATCTTGTACTCCTTGTTGTCCAATGTAATGATGTTGCCAAGCAGATTGATAATTAAAGTCTGATTTTTATTAGGCTTTATCTTTGCTTTCGATCCTCAAAACCTAGGGAACTTTCAAGTAGAATTAAAAATCATTATCTTTCTGCAGCTTCCTATTTTGCTAGTGTTTTCCACTCTTTGCCATTCCATTTTGCTGTAACATTTGGATGCACTTTCTTATTCCATCCAGATTAACTGGCATGTTCAGAAAAATGTTTGTCATATTTGTCTCTTCTTGAATTCTAATTTCTATTTGAAATGACTTCTACATAATGATACTTCTCAAAGAAACTGTCAATATATGCATCTATCTGATAAAATTTCTAGATCTCTCTACAAAGTTGCCAGGCACATATGATTTAGTAGCTCCAAACAGGGGTTTTTGCTTTACATCTCAATTTCCATGGGTAGAGGACATAAATCTTCACAACAGAGCAGAAAGAGAAAATGACTTCTGCTATATAATATGCCCTTTCCTAAATAACCTGGAAAGTGTATTGTATGATAGTGCCAGTCTTCAGTCTTGGAAGAAGAAATGAGAACTAGTGTGTTCAGCTGTAGCCCATGGAATCTTGATGGGTCATTTAATGGGCTGTGCTTTCAGTAGACTTGTAAATTGCCTAAGGCAGATCTCTCACTGACCAAGAACATTAGGATCTGTGCTGAGGTCTGAGGATAGAAAGGTGAGGAACTGGACCTCAGTTACCTTCTGCAGAGTGTAAAAGGGGAAGGTTTTGAGTGCATTCTTTGGCTGGCTAACTGAAGTTACTGAGCCACCAATACTAGCTACTGCAAAGGTGAGATCAGAGAAGTGGTTGTTGCCACAGCGAGAGGACTAGTCATTACCTTCAGTACTATTTAAAGGATTCTAAGCAGTATTTAAACCAATGTCTTTAGGTGGCTTAAAATACAAACATTTACAAGCTGTGGAGCTGTTCTGCATATCACTGTGCATATTTTTGCCTCCATACACTTGAGAATGCATTTAAGGGTTACCCCTTTAGCATCATGTGTGCTAGAGAAAATCCAGTGTTCATGAGACCTATAGACTTTGCAAAAAATGTTAGCATTCTGTATTCTTAATTTCTGTTCCTGGCTACCAATGTCATCACCTGCTCCTGGATGTTAGAGATTATTATAAGACTTGAATGACCTATTTAGCTGTTCTGAATTTTGAATGATGATTTCTCCCCCCCCCTTCTCTTATCCACTGAATTTCTTCCCTCCTATCCCCTTTTAGCATTAACCAGAAATTTTGAAAGATTATTTTATAGCTTTGCAAGACACTGATCCCTATATAATCTGGGAACCCTCTATAAGGGTATGGAAGACAAATTTATCATGGATACTATTAGATTAGGGAGAGGAGGAGTCATTGCTTTTAAGCATTATAAATAATAATGTCTATCAGATATTCTTAAATCCCAATCCACTCTCTCATGGAGATGGAAACAAGTTTTAGAATGAATTTCTACATTCCCAACAAGCAGCAGTTAAGACTCGGAGAATTTCAAGAGCGTGTATGCACTTTCCCATGCAAATGACATGGTATAGCTGTTTGTCAGTGCACATCTGCAGGTCAGAATTTTAGTAGAAACTCATAACTACAAACCCACACTGAGATTAAGTCAAAGTTGTACAGAAGTCTGCAAGTCTGGCCTTTGTGTGCTGTTCAAGGATCTCTCTGGGACACTTTATTTAAAAAGCACAACTCCTAGGTATGCAAATTGGAATATTTGTGATATGTGGAGACTATAGTTTGAATCTGGTATAATGCTGTAAAACTGTCTCTGATAGTCACTCTACCCAGGTCTGAGATGAGTCATCTTCCAGGAATCAAATCCAGAAGAAATAATTGATGCTGTTTCCTGAAAACATAAAGAATTCTTTTTTCTTTATAGTGACAAAAAAGACCATTCAACTATCTGAGTCTGAAACCCTTCCAGTTAGACAAGGGATGTGGATTTTCTTAATTAGGGAATAATTGAATTCTGCATCTCAAGCAAATTGCAGACTTTATATCATAAGGAAATAAATTAGGTGAGAAAAATGGCTGCAATCTGTAGGTGAAAAAGTTTTTTATATCCTTTGCTCTGCAATGAGCTGAAGTGTACTAGAACTGTATGGAGTTATGGTCAATGAAGAAAATCTATGCTTTTAAATTTTTTTTTGAGGTCCTAATCCAACTCTCACACTTTCATGATGAATGCTCATTAAAACTAGAATATTCTACTAAAAAAGTGTCAGGTTTTGAAAATTAGCACAGTGTCTTTAATATTTTATCATTATTTTTTCTGCTATTTGTATTAAAATCTATCTACTCCAAAGATCTGAGAAGATGTTGTTATAGCAATGAACTGCAAGGTCAAGAGCAAGTTCAACATGAAAATGCCTGTGGTCTGGGAACTCTCCATTCACATTAACTGAGCAAGCCAATTAGTAGTTCAGGTGTTGATCATCCTTACAGTGCTTAGGAAGAGTTTTGATTGGAGTAGCAGCTTATATATAATCTTGTAACGTTTTTACTTGTGTTTAGTCACTTTAAACAGGAAAGCATGTAAACAAAAGGAGTCTGAACCTGAGAAAAGGCTCAGACCTTCACTTTGCAAAGCAGACATACCTGCTGTGTGGGGTATGCCTGCAAGTAAGCAAGTGTGTGGGGAAAAGTAAGCATCTGACTTGCTTCAAGAATGACATAATTGGTTATAAATATAGTTCAGTTTAAACCTATGCCTCTGCCAGAAAGTGGAGAAGAGGGAAAGACTTGTGTCTAAGTCATGCATGATTCCTTCCTGGGCTCCCCTGGAGTAGTGCACATCATATACAGCATGCTTCACTTGTGTCTGTATGCTTAGACACAGCCTGCCCTGCAGTTACATCCTGAATGTTGTGTAAGATTAAAGGCTTATGACTGTTACAAAAGACAGCAGGTTGGAGGCCTGAAGCACAGAATGAATATGGCACAGCCAGATCAGTCTTCATTTCATTTAATATAGTTCAGTTCTCACTGGATTGGCAATCTTTTTGAGCTTGACTTGTTGCAAAGCCCCCTCCTCTTTGGTTCAATTTTAGGTATAGAATGAAAATATGTTGTTTAAAAATATTTGTGTAATTTTTGTAGATTTTTTAAGTGAAATTTTGTTTATTTAAGACTAATATATATAATGGGACTGCTCATGTGAGTGAATTTATTTAGAAGTACCAATTTTTGCAGTATGTGGTCTTTTGAAATCAACTGAATATCTGAATTGAAGGTCATTGTGAGGTGTGTTGTTTTCTTCTCTAATTTATGCATTGAATCTATTCTGGCTCTTCTGTGAAGACACTGAACAAAATGGCATTAGAGTTTTCAGACATAAGCTTTATATAGCCTTTTCAATGGTAGCTGTGGAAATGTAAAATGTTCACTCTGCCTTCCTCACTTTTTTCCTCTCCATTTTGATTAGCAGTCTGAACACAATCATAAATTACCAATTTCATCTGATGTTCCACTCACCTCTTTGCATGAAGTAAATGATTCTGCAAAGAATAAGGTTCCATTAACTTCCAAGAAATTAATTCTCATTAATCAAAAAAAGCTCTTTGGTTTGTTTGTGGGGTTTTTGTTGTTGTTGTTAGACAGATAGTGTTCTGCATTTGCAAAATCACCATCCCAGAGTGCTAGAAACTGTACAAATTTTTTTTGTCTACAGTTAGGATGCATTCTCAGAGAAGCCTCTTAAATTATATTTTTGTGCACAGACTATAAATCATAACTAATACTCCTGTTTACTCTCTGAACCCATGAATCATCTGTAATTTTCTGATGGCACTTAGTAATTTTGATAAACCATTACTGAAAGCAAACCAGCTTGCTGTAGCATAGGAGGAGAAAAGGACATTGATGACTCTTGATGGCTCTCCAGTATTGATGTTGTATTTGCATCATTTATATGTGAACTTTTTTCCCCTTTTTGGTGCTTCTACCTTTTCCACAGTCATACCACACAATTATTAGTGACATCTTAGTGACACCCTCTGTGCCTCTTCAAAATAAGCAGCAGATTTAAAGGCAGACAATAATTTGGCATCAGTCAGGAATTCCAAGGACGATCTTGTAATTGTGAAATGTGTTGATGGTCTCAGTCCTGCAGCAGATAGAGACCATTCCCATTTTACAACTCAGTTTTGACAGACTTTGCATGTAGTGTTGTAAAATGTTTCAAAAGTAAACTGGACCACACAGGGCAAAAATAGCAATACCTTACATAAGAGATTGTCCTTATATAGGCAGTAGTGGAGTTTAAGAGCTATGTAGGCCTTGTGCTGACATTGATTCTTTGGGTAAATTTCATAATATGCAAGTGATCTTCTAACTTTGATTAGTTCAGGTGCTTGACTAAATATAGGAGAAATAATTTCTATTGTAACTTATTTATGTGAATAAATGTAAAATTCAATACCTGCAATTACACACCCACGTGATTTTGAAATGCAGTAATCTTGAAGATTCATGTCAGTAAAATTTAACTGCATGAATCATTGCAGAGGGAAAATCCAAAGAGAATTTGTGTATGTCTTTCCAGAACACTTCAGTGGCAATCAGAGTGAATATATATGACTCTTTCTTAGTAGAAGTACAGGGAGGACACAGAATGGGGGTTGCAGTCAGTCCCTGCCTGTTCCATGTTGATCTTACCTCAGGAGGAAGAGTCCTCACAGTCCTCCCCTGCGGCAACATGACATCCCTGCTGCAGGAGACAGTCCTCCATGGGCTTTTTCCACCAACATGTCTGTCTTCTGCAGGTTTTCCCTCAGAGTCATGGGCTTCTTCAGGTGCAGTCCCCTGCTGCAGCATGGGCTCCTCCACAGGCCACAGACAGGCTTCTTCTCCACCATTGGTCTCCATGGGCTGCAAAGGCTCAGCCTGCCAACTCTCCAGAGGCCAAATGGGAATGCCTGCTCTGGTGTGCCTTCCCCACTCCTTCCTCACTGACCTTGGTGTCCACATGGTTGTATCTCTTTCTCATCCTACCACTCTCCTAACAAAACAACTTCCAAACAAAGGAACCTCTCCAACTGTTTTTTCCCCTCCTAAATGTGTTATTGCAGAGGTCCTGGTTGGCTCAGCTTTGGCCACATCTGGGTCTGACATTTGAGCTAGGGGAGCTTTCGTAAATCTTCTTGCAGGAGCCATGCCAGTAGCCCCCTCCCCCAGTACCAAAACTCCACCAGGCACAAACATAACACACTGTAAAAAAACACACTGGAAAAGCCAACAAAAAGCCCAACCCAAAGAGTAGTTTTCTGAGCTCAAAGAATATATGTGACATCTGGCAGGCTGAGTTTAAAGGATTAAGATGTAGAGAATCAAAGGTAGCATAAGAGAGACAGCTTTGATTTATTCATTGCTTTGTAATGCAACAACACAAGCAAAGTAAGCAAGCAATTTTTGTTGAAGCAATAAGTAAATAATTTCTATTTAAAAAGAAGATTAAATGCTGTTCTTTACGAAGCATTTGTCCCTGCTACCTGCTTCTCCACTGACATTTGTAATCTTTTTGACATTGGCTTTGCTGTGGAAACTAATCAATCTTAAGTTCATCTTAGGAGGCAGGTTCAAAAACTTGAATTCTGTGCCCCTTTCTGATGTGCAGAGTGGTAATCCAATTAGATTTCTGCTTCTACTTATTGAATTTAAGCTTTATCAATGTATCAATGTTATAACTGCTGAAAAATCTTGATGTATTTACCAGTTGTTCTGACCATTTTTACCTGTTTAGTTCTCAAATAGTTCTGTCTATAGGAGAGAGTTTAAACAACATTTCAGCCCTTTGGACAAAGCCTTGATGTACTGCAGCTCACTTTGTTACTGGTTTTCATCCTGATTGAAATGGTCACACATTTTCCTGAGCATACCATGCTGTTATCTTTGTCTTTACAGGGTCACTTCTTCAACATCATTGACTGGCAGAGCAGATGTTATTACTTTCCTGTTTCCAAAGATGATGGAGTTCCTGTATGTTATAAAAAGCTTCTCAAGTTTGTGTCACAAACCTTCCAAAAAAAGGACTAAAGCTCAACAGTAAGCTGTAATTGTAAACATAAACAAGCAGTTTCTGTAATATTTGACCTTGTTGTACCCTTACTGATATGGTGCATAAATCAGATTTTATTTTGATTAAATTGCTAGGGTTACATAATGATCTCACCTTGTAAAGCTGAATTGATATTCTTCTCACAGAAAAAGCTTGTATACTTTGAATTTTAATGAAAACCTGTATCTTGCACATTTACTTCCTTTTGTATCTTCTAACAAAGCATGCTCTGTCACAGAAAATGCTGCTAACACTGATGAAAGAGGAGTTAATCTGTAGCTAGAAAACAGCAAAATTAATGTGTGAACACTAGGTAAATTGCATTTCTTTCATGATAGGGATATGAAAGAAAATTAATCACTGTAATAATATGTAATTAAGTGATTTTTTTTAACACGATAACATTGCTTAAAATTCAGTATTAGGAAAACAGATTTTTGTAACTCCATTCAATGTGTGAGCTTTAATAAATGTTATACACATCTGCAGCCACTATACAGTTATCAAAATAAATCTGTAATATATGGCTTTTTTTGCAGTGGCTACAAACCTATTCTTTTTGTCACAAAAGAGCTTGTTGTCTTTTGTAACATATTAAAGAGGTGAACAGCTACATAATCTTAAATAGATGAAAGAAAATAGCATTTAATATACTGTTCTCAAGCTAACAGGAAAATTTGATAATGTCTGAGCAGCCTTTCTACTCTAATGTTTCTTAATTAATTGCTGGCTTACTGTTATCTGGATGCATTGTTATCTTAATGTCATGAAAATATTATCCATCCTGTAAAAAAGAACATGCAGTTGTCATTCCTAGTAGTCCTACTTACTGAGGCCATTAGGACCTATCTGCTTCTTGCAAATCTATTGTGAGTGCAGTACCTTGTAGTAGTACATCCAGTGTCACTTATTCTTCAGCTCTTTCTAGTTACTGTTCTATTTCTTGTTCATTAGGAGGTTTCAAAGACAGCTGACATTGTCACTAGTACTTTCACTTCCATGTAAGCAACATGCACTATACTTTAAAATGTGATCACACTAAGAGAAGAAACCTACAGTTTTATGGAAGTAGTTGCCCATTTTCTACTTACACACCCTAGCTTGTGTTTCTGGTTTCAAGGAGCTATAATACAGTTTCTTGGGAAATGTCTTGAAGCTTTGACATATTCTTACTGTGGCATTTCAGTCTTTTTGTTTTATTCTCTACTACTGTATTTTTCTTCCTCATAATTTGCTGTTTGGTGCACTAAAAGTATTCTTTTGCAGATATAACAGATCTCCAGAGTATCATTTGGGTGAGGATGAACTTCAACAGATAAAGGTTTCAACTGTCTTTCTTCATCACTTCTGTTAGTATAGAGATAGCTATTTGTAGTTATTTTTCATTTAGGTCCATTGAAATGTCAAAAGTGTGTGAAAGATCTCTTTAGGACTTATCTTAATAAGTTCACCATAAACAGTTGGAAAAAACTCAAAACTGATTTGGTGTTACTCTGCCTGAATGTAATACTTGACTATTGTGCTGCTTAGTTAAGCTACTTAACAACAGAAGATTTTAGCATCTTTGATGATTAACAAAAGAGTTAAATGTTACCTGTGCTTGTTATTAGGAGTAAAACTTGAGATTTGTAGTGGCACCTAGGTATCAAAGGAAGCATTAGTAGAACTGGGGGTATGGGGAATGTGAAATGAAGACCTACCATTAAAAACATTTTATCAGGATGATGACCTAAAGGGAAGAAGACTTGGTGTAACTGAGGAAGAATTTGAGGATGACAAATAGGACTGGAAAGAGCCCATCCATTACACAATTTATATCCCTAGAGAATTATGTTTTGCCAGAGAGATGAAAAGGGAGCTTAGTTGTAGAAAACAGGCAGTAGGCAGAGTAGGTTTAAGAGCTGGTCATTTTAGAAAGGGGAAAAAAAAAAGTGCTTATTTAAAGAACTCTAAAATTCTGCAGAGCAGGAACCTCTGACTACTGTCAAGGAGAAAAATTCTGCACACATATTATGTTTTTCTAAGTTACAGTTTCTTCCCAGGATTTTCTGATCTGTGGCATTAGGAAAACAGGGCACTTGTGTTTGCATTCTGCACCTGATTTGGAAGATGCTGTTTCTAAATACTGCCCTTTGGACTGTATTTGCATTGTTTTACCATGAGGTTCACAGAAAGTATTTTTACAGACTCTTCAATGAGTAGACTCCAGCCTGGTAAACACCTCTCATTCCTGCCAGAGGAGTCAGGCGTGGAAAATCACACCTGAAAATTGTTCAGAGCTTTTGGTAACATAAATCCTGAGAATTAGCTGGTATCTTTTACTAAGGGTTTTTGTGTGTTAATATAGGATATATTACATTTTTATATTTTGTTTCTTTATGCTGTCCCAGAAAAACATAGGAAGAAATGTAGTAAAGATACAATGAGCAGTTCCTTGAAGATGAGGAATGCTGCTGAAAATCAGGAAAATATCTTTTCAGAAGAAGTGGCAAAGTCCATAGTTTAATGACAATAGCAAAGATTTAATAAATACTAGTTTCTTATCAAAAGCTGCAGAAGACAGAAAATTGCAGTTGGATGATGACATATTTTGATGCTAAATATAAACCAGAAAGTAGGCATCCTTCTCCTGTCATCTTTCTGCAGTTTCAAAGCAAACTAATTTTTTTTTTTTAAGAATTAACTTTTTTTCATTATCATCAAAACATATCCAGGTGAAGTAAGGACTCTGGGTTTCATACAAGACTGGAACAAACAATCCTGCTGGAACAAACCACCACCAAAGCCCATTTTGTATATTGTGGCCCAATGGAACCTGAACTGCTTGAGCTGTGCCTGCACAAATAACACAATCATAAGAGGCAAAGGAAATGCATGGCAAGAATGATTTTAAGTTGCACAGAGCTGCATAAAAGCAATTATAGACAAAATCACACCGTGTGAGAGAGAACAAAAGAAAGATACTAAGGCCCATATGCTTAAGAGTTAGTTGCAGCAGAGTTCAGCAAGAAGCATAAAGATGTGTTGAGGTAAAAAAGAGTGGTCCACAAAAGGCAGTGGACCTAACTGCTTCCTTTCAGTAAGATACATGTTTGTTTACCTGTGGAACCAGTGTGTGGAAAGTGCTGAAATGCCACAAACAAAATGTGTAAATCTCAGTAGAGTGATTTAAAGGATGGCATAAATATCTTTTAAAGGTTAGCTTTCTTGTCACTTGTAAACAAAAAAATCAGCCTATTTGTGTGTGCAGTGGGTCTTTAGCTTATCAGCATCTTGATTACTATAGTCAGAATATAATTGCTACTCTGGGAACTTTGCAATTATCTACTTTGTTCATTTGGGTATTTTAAGAAGGAAAACTGATACAAAATCAATTATGATTTCCCTAGATATTAGAAATTTTTATACCAAATTTTTTTGTAGTAGCTTGACAGAGTGCATTGTGAATAAAGATAGTTCCAGAGCTGCATAAACCCCCCATGTCTGTCAGACATTTACCCAAACGTAAAATAGCATTCATTTAGAACTCCCACTCTGCTGAACCAAGACTTTATAAATTACCCCATAAAGCTGTAAGTTGCTCATTTTTCTGTCTTCCTAGCTAAAGAGAAGTAATGGACTCTTACATATGCAAGCAATGAGAAAAGGGTTTTTTTATTATTATTATTTGTGGATAAACCAGGGGATTTGTTTTGACTGTATTCAGAGAAAACTATTATCAAGATCTATTTGCTTTCCCATCATTTATATGCTAATTCCTACCTTTAGATGTTCCAGATCTATATTGGGCTAATTTAGCCACATTTAGATTGATTTTCAGCTAACCCTTGTCTTTGCATTTGCCACTGCCAGCAAAAGCAATATGCAAATAAAGATTGTAAAATATGCTCCACAGAAATAATTTGTATTTTTGATTTGTTTTTGAGTCACAGTTGGAATTCATGCCATATGGGTAAAGGAAACCAAAGACTGTTTAAGGTGTGATGTATTTTCCTGAGTAACATTTTTCCTCCCACAGGTGCTGCAGATAGCATGTTCTGTTATTTAATGGCTCCATGCTGGCACAAAGGAAGCCCTCAGAGAACTGAGAGTTGGTTGGTGTGTGCCCTGCAGATGTGTGTCCATATATCTCCAGGTACAAGGGCACCAGAAGTGTATCAATTCCCCTGTGCAGAGAAGAGAGGGAAGTGCTAGACATTTCTTGAAACAGGTAAAGTCTTTTGTATGTAAATCACTTTGTACCAAGGAGGTCTGAGTATAGAATTCAGCTCCAGGTGTAAAGCACACACATTTACATGGTTCAGATGCCTTTGCTTAGACTGCATTGTTTAAAGTAATCCAACCTCTTCATCAACAACCATTCTAGGCTGTTCTTAACACCCTCCAGCTGAAAATTCTTAGCAGTGGTTAAACTCCTAAACTTCATGGTTTTGATTAAATGTTTTTGTATTGATAAATAATGTGTATCTGTACTTTTGAATTTGAATTATGAGGAGACCCCAAAGATCAAGCCAAACTGCATGTTAGTGAGGTTCACTTGGCTCCTTCCTAAACTTGAGAAGAAATTTTGCTTAAAATTGAACATGTTGAAGTGGATGAATCTGGTTTTGAAGTCACAGTGTTAATGACTCCAAGCAAGTGAGAACCTTCTCTCCCACCAGGTCAGCACAGAGACATAACAGTAGTGCCCAGAAATGTAACTTGTTGCTTTTCATGCTGCTTTACTATGAGTAATGAGACAACCTTGGTCTCTAGAGCACCCTCATCAGCACTGAATCATTCTCAAAACCTCATTCTCAGTTTCAGGGAGTGTCTGAAGAAACTCAGCATTCTTTGTTTTCCTCCAGGAAAGGGAAAAATGGAAAATGTTACCTTTTACTATTTCCCCAGAATATCTGAAGGCAGCTGCCTGAAGTGTGCATGGCAGAGAGGATGACAAGCCTGTCCCAGTAAAAGATATGTCAGGTTTTTATACATTAGTGCTCTTGGTTTTTGTGTTGCTATAACTGCTTATGAACATTGCTGAACATGGGTTTGTCTCGTAAAGGTCATTTTAATCAGAAGGAAGTCTATTCCTGTAACAAATATTTATTTAAGTACTGTAATGATCTAAATTTATTTTACCTAAGAGAGTGCCTGTTCAACAGATTAGAAGGACAATGGCATGATAACACAACCAACAGACCAGGGTATTTTTTTTGTTTGTTTTGTTTAGGAAATAGCTTCAGTCTAGCTTCAAGTTAGTATTTTTACTTGTGGATGGAAACTGCCATATTGTGAGTCTGGTGGCTATGTGCAATACTTACTGATTAATCAGTTTCCTAGTATGTTGAGATGGTGCTGCAGAGAAGCAGGGTGGATGTTGACAGCACAGTTTGTGCAGAGATTCTTTCACAACTGACACATGAACAATGCCTATAGTGGTAAGAAGAGAGTTGTGAAGTGCTGGGCGTGAAGTAAGGGGATCTAGGAGCCTAGGTAGATTAGGCCCTTTCCAGTAGTACAGAGGGATTTATAGCTGATCTTGAGCTCATTGAAAACCACCAAATTCTTCAGCATTGGGCTCTTTTAATCAATGGGTTCAGAGAATGATGTCTTGAAGTGCTAATAGAAATAATAGTGAAGCAAGCAGAGGAAGGAGCAGAAGAGTAAAAAGAGAAGACTAAAAGGGAAATGGAATAATCTGGTCTGTATGTGCAGTAGGTACTGAGCTGTAGTGCAGTCTTACTCTCTGCACAGGGCTCTGAGTTACAGCAGGAAAACTAGTGCTAGGCTGAGGCCAGACTCTGCTAGTGTGAATTGCAGCAATTGGAGGGTAGGATAAATTAGTATTGGGCATAGCAACATAAGTCAGGCTTTTTAAATCTTATATTCCCTTTGCATGCAAATGTATTAAATTGTTGGGTAGTTTTCCTGGCACCATGTCCATAGATAAGCAATAATGATGCATATTTCTCCTCTGCATCACTGTAAACCAGAACAAATCTGCATGATAACATACCTTACAGATCCTTTGCTGGGCTATAATATTCTTCATACAGTACTATCAAAGATAATGACATGTATGTATTCTCTCTTTGTTCTACCAATAATAGTGTCCCTTATGAATATGGAGGAGCAGAGGGAATGTAATGTCTTTTAAATAAAAATTACTCTTTTAATACTAGTACTATGAAAATACAAAGCTGAATGAAATGATCAGTGACTGAATGATGGCTTTGATCCCTGTCTTTGGTATACTCTTGTGCCAAGCTGCAGAAGAATCTGGGGTTTGGTGTTGGAAACTAATTCATAGAATGCTTTTAAATTGCATCCAGGAGCACAACATTTTTGGACTGCTCTTGCTGTGACACCACTTTGTATTTTAATGGCATTTGGGATGATGTTAGGAATTTCCATATTTATATTTTATTCTATATTTATTTTAGGAATATTCTGTATGTATATTTATATTTTCTACTTTATGTTGAAGGATTGTGACTATTGAAAAATTGGTTAGGCATAGCTGCCATTTGTACATTTCACAGTACTTTTGGCAAGGTCTTTATAAGCTAGTTTGATACCTGGAATTCAGTATAGTTATTTGGTTGATCCTGCATTCTCCCTTATATAGTCATATATCACTTACTGAAATGAATGGGATTAAGAGTATGAGCACTCACTAACTGATGTAGGCAGTAGAGACAAAGATGGTATGGGTAATTTGGGTTGTGCCACTAGCGATCTGAAGGGAAATAGTCACCAGGCTCTCTCAGTTTCTCAGGACTGTGGAGGAGGAGTGGACTCAGGCAATGAAAAAAATGCCTAGCCCTCTTGCTGTATATGTTGAATTTGCCTCCAAGCACTATGCAAACACCATTAGGCAAGCTGTCTGGAGTGAGTACTACTCCTGAATTGTTCTTGCTGTGATCTTATCTATAAGGCTCTAAAGCACCCAAATGCTTCCTCTCTTTCCATGTTAAATAGGAGTGCCTGTGCTTAGTTTCTATTGAGAAGGTGGAATTGTAGCTGTGATGTCAAATGTGGCCAAGCTGCATTTTCATGGTGCTTGCTTACAGAGTGGTATCAGTCACAGTTTGCATTTTCTGGGCACAGAAGGAATAGTTAGTTCATGCATTGCTTGTGTTACAGGCAGCGGGCAGAGAGAGCAAAGATTGACATTTTTGGCAGAGGCGTTGAAACACAGTTATTTTAGGTCTCATCTACCAAATACACAAGGGTACCCTGTTCATGAACTAAGACCTACTTTTCTGTGTAGGTATAGAATTAGGAATTAATTTGGCTTCATTTGTAGGAGCGATGTAGCTGGCAGGCTGTGTGCTGTCCTGGGCCTGCTGGGCAGGAGCAAAGGGAACTGTTTTCTGGTTTGCTTATACCGTCGGAGGGTTTGAAGTGAGCAAAACAGCAGGGTGGAGATGGGGGCACCTTTTCCCTCTTTCTGGGAAACTTGCTCTGCACGTAGTTTTGAAATTCCCTGAGCCACCTCAACAATGTTTTCTTCTTCCTTGAATGAAACCCCCCGAAGCAGAAGCCAAGGCTTGTAGCACTGCTTTGAGGACGCAGGTTTACTAGCCAGTCTGTACGTTACCTGGCACTGAAACAGTCATTTCAGAATTAGTGCGTTCATGGGAAAAACAGAGAAAGTCGGCACCAGGTGGGGGACGGAGCCGTGCCGAGGAGCCGGGCGCAGTGCGGCGCTTGGCCGCGAGGGGCCGACTGCGGCCCGGGGAGGGAGGGAAGGGAGGGAAAAGAGAGAAGCGAGGCAGGCAGGCAGGGAGGCGCGGTGGCGGGCCGGGGCAGGCGGCGGGAGGCAGGCGTGGGAAAGCGCCGCGGCCCCGGCAGCGTTTCTGTCTCTCGGCGGGCGGGTGGCGGTGGCAGCGCCGAGCAACAGGGCTCGCCCCGGGAGCATCCCTGCTGCGCGGCCACCAGCTGCTGCGGTTGCTAGCTGCAGAGCTGCAGCCTGACAGTCAGTCAGTGAAAGCCTTGTGGCAAAGATCTGCTTTCTTCTCCTCGGGGGAGGGAGGTTTGGTGGTTGTTTTTGTTTGCTTGGTTGGTTAGTTGGTTTGTTGGGGTTTTTTTGTGGGTTGTTTTTTGTTGTTGCTGGTTTTTTACTTAATGATTTATCCCAAAGCGTCTGTCGAGGGTCAGGGCTGGGCTAACCCAGACCGGGACACCGTCACAACAAGTGGATGATGCTTGCGGGTGCTGGCTGAGCGGCTGCCGTCTGGACGTGTCTGGGGGAGAAACTGCACGAAGCTACACCCGTCCTCCCGTCAGCGGGAACAGGCTTGGTTCGCGGATTATTTACCGTTGATTTGCAAACCTCCTGCGAAAGCTGAGATTAGAAGAGACTAGCGATCACGCTTACCCATTCATTCCATCTCGCACACATACAAACACACCGCCTTCAATTTTTCCCTTTTGGAACAGGACTCTTGCGTGTTGCCTTTTGCCAATGCCTGGGCGAGAAGCAGAGGCTGCTGCTGTGCGGAGCTGCCTCACCGGCTTACTCCTGGCGCTCTTGAGGCACTCGGAAAGAAGGGAGAGAAAGAACTCGTCAACCTGTGGTGCTGACTGACCGTAGACACCTGCAAATGTAGAGCTGTTGGCATAGCCCCCTCCTCAGGACTGCTGTCACCAGACCCTTACACTGGCAAGAACAGCATTGCTATTTCTCTGCCTAGGGACAGTAAGTAAAATAGCCTTTTTAAGATCTTTTTCTGCATGACACGTAGGTACAATTTTTAAAATAGCATTGTTTAATAGTTGATATTCACCTTCTGTCATGTACTAATAGATAGAGCTATAAATAAGGCTTCTCTTTCAGAGGGGGTGTATATGTGTGTGTATTTTTGTATGGGCTTGCATGTAGATGCTGCTTCAGTGCACCTGCAGTTGTTTTCTTGCCATACCATATCACAGAATTTTCACTTGAGCAAGCATTGTACATGCCTGTTTCCAAATTAAATTCAGTGAGATGTTCATTATGATTGAAACGCATTTCAGTTGTGTTTCTATAAATATAACAAAGGCTCTTTGTGTAGATAGATTTATTCTTTAATATTTCATATAGGTACATGTAGGTGTATCTATTACGTAGGTACTCAAAGATCTGAATGCACTGTGCATTGCAGTATTTTTATTAGTGTTTATATGTGTTGGTGTTTCAGAAGCATGCATATGTTTGTGTATGGATGCAAGTGCTTATATGGGTGGGGATTTTGTATCTCTCTCTCTATATATGTGACATACCCACCCACATCCTTACCCACAGAGTCGTTCAAAATCTCTGTGCATGAGATGTGGGTGTGTGTGTAATGTAGAAGTGTGAATAGTGTGGGTAGGGGAAGATTTGAATACTGTGGTAATAGATGACACAGTTTCATTTGATCAGTGTGACCTTTTAGGAAAACAATCCAATCTTTTCCCTTTTGTTTTGTTTATTTTTGTGTGTTTGTGCATGTGCCTCAGGTTAAGTGCTTCTTCTGCACGACCATAACCAAAGGGTGACCCATCCACTCCCTTATCTTCTATGGGGACCTCAGAGCCAGTTTCTCAGTCTTCATCTCCTCCTCCTCCACCTCCTCCTCCTCCTCCTCTTACCACTGCTGCTGACGCCCTGGGTGCTGCTCCCAGGTTTGAGCACGTTGTCGACAGGCTGAAGAAAGGATTTGCAAAGACCTCCTCACTGTGTTAATAAAGTGATGGCTGGAATTAACATCAACTCCCCAAGTAATGTTGTTAAACAATAAGATTGCTAAACCAAAGCATTACAAGGAACGAATTATGAGGAAAGAGACTATTTGCATTTGGTTGCAATGATGAACTAAAACCATCTGTGGAGGGCAGGTACCCTTTGATTTGCATATT
Source organism: Galbula dea (assembly GCA_013399015.1). Classification (NCBI taxonomy): domain Eukaryota; kingdom Metazoa; phylum Chordata; class Aves; order Piciformes; family Galbulidae; genus Galbula; species Galbula dea. Next base: position 4,983,077 of record VWZX01010273.1, read on the forward strand.
TTTTTCACCATGAATGCAGTCTTTGAATCCTGCAAGGTAGCCATGATTCTGGTCAGATCTATGGTAGACACAGGAGATAAATAAAAATAAAGGGGCTTGGTGGATGAAACAACAAGGCCTCAGCTGTCCCCAGTCCAATCTGAGAGTTTCGTCTTTTCTTATTAGCATAACAGCAGCTTGTGTCAAATGTTCTGGACAATTAGAAAATGCAGATCTGTGGTTCTCTAAAACATAGTTTCAGTGTTACAATGATGTTGCCCTGGTCTGTGTCCAGGGAACTGTCCTCCAAATGCAAATGGATTTGAACTTTGTAGCGAAAGTTAAGGTTAAGCTGTAAATAAAACAAAATCTTTTTGCATTAAGTGATACAACAAAAAACCAACCCAGCTGCAAAATGGAGGTTGCAATGGTGAGTGCAGATAGCTCTGGGTGCAACAGCCACATGCCCTATGGATATGCAGTCCAAGCGCGGGCCCGAGAGAGAGAGCGGCTGGCACAGTCAAGAGCCGCAGCAGCTGCGGCTGTAGCAGCAGCAACAGCAGCAGTAGAAAGTGGGGCCACAGGTGGAGGTGGACCATATCACCACTATCATCAGGAGGAGAGTCGAGGTGCATCCTCCTCTCATGGTGGGAGTGCATCACGTGGCAGCATGCCCCACCACCAGAGTGGTAAGAGACGGAAGAAAGGGAAGAAGAGGAGCCATCATTTAGGAGGTAGGGAGTGTGGGGCCTCCTTCCCCTGTTCTGAGCTGCTGCCTCTCAGTGGCTCTGAAGAGAGAATACTGAAGGACTTGAGTGAGGAGGAAGAGGAGGATGAAGACGAGGATGAAGATGATGAGGAAGAAGGAAAGCTCTACTACGGTGATGACTATGGGGAGGATGAGCTTTCATATTTGGACCAGCCACCTGATGATGGTGGAGGCCCTGGGGGTTACAGCTCTGTTCGCTACAGTGAGTACGAGTGTTGTGAGCGGGTGGTGATCAACGTGTCAGGACTGCGGTTTGAGACTCAACTGAAGACATTAGCTCAGTTCCCGGAGACACTGTTGGGGGATCCAGCAAAGCGAGGGAGATACTTTGACCCCCTCAGGAACGAATACTTCTTTGATAGGAACCGCCCCAGCTTTGATGCCATCCTGTACTACTACCAGAGCGGTGGTCGGCTGAAGAGGCCAGTCAACGTACCCTTTGACATCTTCACTGAGGAGGTGAAATTCTACCAACTTGGGGAAGAGGCCATGCTGAAGTTTAGGGAGGATGAAGGATTTGTCAAAGAGGAAGAGGAGAAAGCTTTGCCGGAGAATGAGTTTAAGAAGCAGGTTTGGCTGCTGTTTGAGTACCCAGAGAGCTCCAGTCCAGCCAGAGGCATTGCCATTGTCTCTGTCTTGGTCATCTTGATCTCCATCGTCATCTTTTGTCTGGAGACTTTGCCAGAGTTCAGAGATGACAAAGAATTCTTCATGTCCCTGAGCTTAGGGAAGGGGCTTTCCAATGAGTCACTTCACCTGGATGCTGGGGAGCACACCATCTTCAATGACCCTTTTTTCATTGTTGAGACAGTATGCATCATTTGGTTCTCCTTTGAGTTTACAGTGCGCTGCTTTGCGTGTCCAAGCAAAGCACACTTCTTCAAGAATATCATGAACATCATAGACATTGTCTCCATCTTGCCTTACTTCATTACTCTGGGTACTGACTTGGCACAGGAGCAGGGCAGTAATGGTCAACAGGCCATGTCTTTTGCCATCCTGAGGATCATCCGTCTGGTCAGGGTGTTTCGCATCTTCAAGCTCTCCAGGCACTCCAAGGGTTTGCAGATCCTGGGTCATACGCTCAGGGCCAGCATGAGGGAACTTGGCCTCCTCATCTTTTTTCTTTTTATTGGAGTCATTTTGTTTTCCAGTGCTGTTTACTTCGCAGAAGCTGATGAGCCTGCCACCCATTTTCAAAGCATCCCAGATGCCTTTTGGTGGGCTGTGGTGACCATGACTACAGTTGGTTATGGGGATATGAAACCCATAACTGTGGGTGGGAAAATAGTTGGGTCCCTGTGTGCCATTGCGGGAGTGTTAACAATTGCTTTACCAGTGCCAGTGATTGTCTCCAATTTTAACTATTTCTACCACAGAGAGACTGAGAATGAAGAACAAACGCAGCTGATGCAAAATGCAGTCAGTTGCCCTTACCTCCCAACAAATTTACTGAAGAAATTTAGAAGCTCATCATCTTCATCCACAGAGGATAAATCAGAATACTTGGAGATGGAAGAAGGAGTTAAAGAATCTCTTTGTGCAAAGGAGAAAAAAAGTCAGGACACAGGGAATAGCAGTGAGTCAGAGAAGAAAAACTGTGTAAATTCAAATTCTGTGGAAACTGACGTGTAATACTGAACGTTTCCAAATATATTTATGCATTAAAAAGTGCAGTGAAAATAATGAAATATGCAATCAAGAGTCCACAGCATACAGTAGTATGCCATTTAATGGTTAACTACAAATAAAAAGCATTGCTAAACTGGTATTACATATCAAGTAAGTGGTATAACTTCACGAAGGGATTGCTAAAATTTCAGACTATATTTTTATTAGAATGCAAGTGTTTTGCACATGAGGCTGAAAAAAATATTAAAACCAAGTCAGTTTTCAAGTGGGTGCATGAACTGTCGACATCACTACTAACAGCTCTGTGGTAAAAGTTGGCATTCGGAGGTATTTACTATGTAAGCAGTAATGAAGTTTGGTAGTCATTTATCTGTTTATCAGTGCTTTAATAGCAGCTACCATAAATCAATGGATATCATGGTCATTGTTTTTCAAATGGTAAATTTATTGTAAAAAGATATTCTACAGAAGATAGATCTAAATTTTTTTCTTCAAATCTGTAATGTTTGTTTTTAACTGGAAACTTACTTGGAAAAGGCTGGTGACCCTCCAGAAATTGTTTATTTTTATAACTCTCTTTGGAGGTGTTGCAGCATTTGTTGTCTAATAATGAAAGAAATAAGTAAGAGAATCATTTAACCTGGTCTGACTGCAAAGGCAAAATGACTGGAATGCTTTTTTGCACTACTTTATATGCTGGAGATATATTGAAAGAGACTTCATACTGTGAATGTTTACTAATGTAATAGTTCAATGACAATCATTGGAAGAGTGAATACTGCATCATATTTTATTGTTTCTTTTTTCTTTATGTGATGCTGATGGTGAAACAGTTAACATTACATTAAATCCATACTCTTTTTAATTATGAATATCTGTGATCTGGAAAAGGATTGTGAAGTAAAATTTTGTAATCAAAATGATTTGAAATCAGTGTTTTCTACTGATGCCCTCGAGAAATACCAACCTAATTTATATCTTTTTTCCTGGTTAATTTAACATTCAGAGTCTGTGAGCAGTGTTGAAGAAATTCAGTGTAAGGCAGGAGATGGTAAAAGTAATAAGATACTCAGTTGTTACACTACTGACAATTGAGAACTGCTAACTTTTAACATGCTATTCTTGGTGCTGCATTTTCCCTTAATTACAGCTTTCACCCATGTGTATTTGAACCAACATTTAAGATCCAAAATAGGCATTCTGGGATTCAAAATGAACATGTTGGGTCCCATGCAGTCCTTGAGAAAACATTCCATGATTTCTTTTCACTGATTCTTAGGCCAGCTGTATTTTACTATGTCAAAATACCTTGCCCTTCCTGGGAGATTAAGGTGGGTAAAGATTATCTGACCTGTAGTACATTCCAGACTCCAGACTGCAATCAGTAAGATATTACTGCATATAACATAGACTCATAGATTCAGAACAGGCATTTCTTCAGGCTTAAAATTACTTAGGGAAGGCACAATTAAACTTGAACTGGCTTTGAAAGGCACTGTGGAACGTTCCAGATTGTAAAACTTGAACCAAATTGGCATATGCACTTTAAGGGTTGAGAGGGGCCATTGTGAGAGAAAAAGGGCCTTACCAACACTACTGAATTACAATGGTTTTGCAATATTCATTTAAAACTGAGTAGAGGATTTTTGCAGGGAGAGAACTAGTTAGTGACTGACTTACAGTTCTGGAGCTGAAAAGTGACAATAAAAGCAGTCCAGATTGAGTAGCCATGACATTATGCTTAGTCTGCCAGATAAGCATTGTTTGCTGTATGCAGCATCCAGTGGTACCAAACAGAACTGTAGACAGAGATTTTTCTTTAATGGTTGATTTTTCCATTCATGGTTTTTCTGTGAATTGCCTCTTTGAAAACTTTCTCTGCTTGTCCTCTTTTGCATTGCAGAGGAACTAATAAACACCAAGTCACACACAAAAGACTGTGTTATGCTGAGTGAGTCCTGGTTCAAAATTTGTGTTTAAATGTCTGATTCCTAATTTAAAATCCTAGAGCAGGCTTCACTATATTTTACAGGTGAAGCACTAAACAGAGCTTCTTTCTAGTGTGGTGTTATTAATCCTAACTATGTTTTGAGGAAACAACTCAGTAATTTTATACATAGGCATTTGCCAAAATTGAATATTACATTTTGTTGTGGCTCAGCTGAGTTAAATGTAATAAATACTTTTTTTCTGCAGGGACAACATCAGCAGTGAGGATGAGCATTCTCTAAAATCCAGTAAAAATCTGTGAAGGAAAGTGTTTCTTTAACAGCTGGTAATTAATGATGTAGAGAATATAAGGGTTCTCTTGTAAGCTAGCTTGCTAGTAGTTTCTGTATAGCACCAGAGATCATATACTACCAGGGATGATGGTGGTAATATAGGAGTAAAAGAAACACTAACTAGGTAAATAAAGAACTTAGGGAAAGTAGGTACTATGTGTTTGCAGTATTGACTAGTTGAAAGGCACCATGTTTTTTTAGGGGTGAAATTTTAGCTCTCTAATGGAAATAAGGAAGAAAATTCTTTGAATAACTCTTAGAATATGTTCACACTGTGAAGATGGAGCTCAGCATGAGGTAGCTGCTTTAGTTACGCAGCTTCTCCAGCAAGACATTCAGCTATTCTGCTATCAGTGTACAACTTCTGGAGTTTAGAACATGTGTAGTTATGTCTGCTTTATACTGTGATCATAGCAGGACCTCACTCTCTGAAGGAAAAGTTCATACTGCAGGACCTCATAGGATTTGGCAGTGCAGCATTCGGAGTGTGTCAACACTCCATATTGCAGTACTGTAGAGGCATATCCTAAGGTAACAGTGGGGCTTGCTCTGCCTCCTGCAGTGAATAAACCTATGTAGTTTGTCATTATGTATAAGGACTACTGTAGCTGAATCTTAGATTGTGCTCTCGCTTTGGCAGAGCATTCTGAATCACAGGAAGTATTGGGCATTCCAGAATGGAAGCAAATACCTTTACTTGGGCTGGCTTTTGATTTGATTATTCAACCACTTATTGGTCCAGTCAGTTATGACACAGCTTAAAAATGCCAAAGTTGTACCCCCAACCTGCTAAAACCCAAAGATCCCAAGTGCTTAACAAGAAACAAAAATTTCCATTAAGTATTCCTTTAGTTGAAATTGTATGCCAGAGAAACCCTGTATTCGAGCTGTTGTGGCCCCAAATTCCTACTACTGCTGATGTCAGAGCTTTCCCAGTGATACTGGATACTGATGACTCTCAGAAAAATAATTTTTTCATTACTTGGGCATTTTGCATTTTCAATTATAGTGGTGAAATGCATTCCTGATGTAACTGATGTGAACGGAGTTACACTAGGGATCATTTTAGTTCTACTAATGTAGTTCAAACAATTTCATATTGACATACATTTCAGCTAAAAATAATGCAAAATGAGATATTTTGATATTTCAGGTTAACTTGCAGTAGGAAAAAATTTGGAGGAGTTCCATTACAATCCATGGAATCACAGCAGCATCAAATCAGATTTCAATTATAGGCTGATACTTAACTGTACTGGCCCTTATTTAAAGAAATTCATGTCTTTTTATAGTAATCTTAAGTGCCAAGGCCAGACTCGTAAGGAGAGAGTTTTGCCAGCTGAAGTATTTGATTTAATGCCTGACTTCAGAGATCCATAAATTTTTTTCTTTATTACAGTCATGGAGTTTTCTGATGTTACACTGATTCCTTGAGAAGTTCAGCTTGGATGCTAAAATTTTTATCAAATGAAGTGTTGTGTCACTGTGGCAAAGTTTTTTAGTGTTTAATTAGGCTTTCTCAGAATGAATCCACAAGAGGCCAGTCCCATTTGATGGAGAATGTAGTTTGTTTGTATTTGAAGGAAAGTTCTTCTGCTATACATAGTTTTGTTGTACAGAGTGCATTTCTGTGATGTCCATGTAATGCAGAATAAATTTGGGAGATCAAGGGAGGGAAAAAACCAACTGCTGTGATGATGACATCTAATTCATGGCAACAGTGTTCTTTGTGTTTGGGGATACTATCAGGCATTATGGACTTCTTGTGGCCACAAAAAAATGGGATTTGTGTGTGCTTTCAGTCAGTAAAACTTCTCAAATAGCTTTGGAATGTGAAAATGGGTTTGCATAATAGTGGTGTGCAAAGAGTTCACAATTGGGCTGTAAGCTTGGGTAAAGGATCAGTAACTTGTAACTGCTGACATGGAAGGTTCCTGTCGAGTGTGTTTTCAGGTGTTGCGAGTCATTTGACTTGGGATATGAAGAATTGGTGCTAAACTACCCAAGAATAGGAGATATTTCCCCTTTGTATTTGGATAAATGTAGGGTAAAAGCACTATGGAAGAACAGCAAAATATCAGAAAGTCATGTAACTAATTCTTGAAAAGTCTTTCCTGCACAGCATTGAAAAGTGAAATGTCTTTCTGGTGATCCCAGACTTGAAAAACTAATTCTGAGTACAAATTAACTTTTAGCAGAAGCTTTGCACTTTATTCACAGTCCTCCAATTAATACTATCCATGGTGCTTTAGACTATGTCACTATCATCCTCTATCTCTTTGTTAGTGGTTCCTTATTACTTCTTACTGTTATTTTTTCCAGCTATAAATACAGGCCTGCTTTTTCTTTATTTGATTAATTGGCATGAGACAGTGATAAAGAAGAGCAAAGATTTAAAAAAGAAGTAAATCTATTAGACCCAGCATATAAGTTACATATTTTTCTTATCATTATGTAAAATAAATGACAGCCCATAAGATCTGTAGACCTTGGACAGGGTATGAATTTTCCTGTTACTATGACAGAATGGTTTTGCAGTGAATAAGATCTAGTTTATAGATTTACCATATTTGTGCACCTCTGTTTGAAATCAATGCTTGTAGAAAAATTGGCAATTAAAAAAAAAAAGTAGCATTCCTTCATTTCCACAAAGATCATCAAGTGTGGAGAAGATGATTGACAAATTAGTTCTGGGTTGAAGTGCATAAATGTTTTGTACTTGAGAAGCAGGTACAAACGTGAAACCTTACATATTCCTACCATGCTTTCTGTGTTTTCATAACTCTGATGACATTAATTCTGAACAAAAACTCATTAAAGCATTATGTAGTGAGATGGTTGAATTAATTTTTATTTTTAATCTTTTTTTTGTGAAATAGTAATGTATCTTGAGACCTTTTTCTGCAACAGGTCCTTTGGAAAATAAATACATAAATATATAAGAAGGAAAGAAGAGAAATCATACATTACATGTCAAAATCTGGTAAAATATTCTAATTGAGGGAAGTAGGTAAGTCAAAATGTACTTTTTTTTCCCCTTCACTTGATATTCACTTGAAAGAAACCCAAGCACATGCATGAGGAGACAGCATTTTCCTCTCTCCTCTGCCGTGTACAATGGAAGGACAAGACGTGCTCGATTCACTGGTGTAGGTGCTTGCTCTGCACTGTAGATTCAACTGTTTCTCACTTATGTTCCAGTTAGATCATTGAAGGTTTGTTGTTAGTCACAGCCCGTGATATCTGTCCTTGATGTGGCTCATCCACTATATGAATGAACTTTAATTTCTGCCTTTTGTTGTCTCCTTATCGGTGCAGCTTTGTAATGAATTCAGTGTCATTCAGTGACGCTTCCTTCTTGCAGAGTGGAGCCTGAATGGCACAGTGAGCCTGAATACAGAAACTGCAAGGGACTGTTGATATCAAATGAAGGTATCTTTTGTTTTTCTGTCCAAATGCAATAAGATATATCTGTGTTACAACAAGTTATACATTCCACAGACTGTGCATTGCAGGGTAAATAAGTGCTGTTTCATTAAGAGGCTTGTACTTTCAAGGTGCCCTCAATTTGCCCTGAATTCATCAGGAATTTAAGACATTGAAGATTTTTCAGGTCTCAGTTGTGAAGGGAGATGATCCGTCTTTGCATTCAAAATGGCAAGGCATTAGTATACAGTAGAAATCTTGCATATATTTCAGGTTAAAGGAAGCTCAGGAATAGTAGCTTTTTCTGTTAAAGTCATAAACATTAGCTGCAGATACACGTGCTTAGAAAAATGTGGTTTTGTCTGAGAGAAGGGGTAGAAAAGATTTTTGGCTGCATGTTTAAAGGGCATCGTATTTTACTGTGTGTCAAATGCCAAGCTCAGATAAATGCTACTCTAGCACAAATCTATCCTACTGCAGCAAGTATAGCAGAGGTACTGTGTAGCAGTTTATGCTTCAGGATTTAGTTCTGTATACATTTATTTCTATTAGTCTCTTATAAGCCCTGTTATTAGCCATGACTTATGAATCACAGAATTAAAGACAAAAATTCTATAAGGATTTTGGTGAAAGAGAGGAGCAGCAAGATTTAATGCTTCTGAGTATATTCGTGAAGAAATTACTATTTTGGTGCCATTTAATTTGTGAACATCTGCTCTGATAAGTGATATGATGATTCAGTAGGTTAGAAAGCAAAAATGTTTTCTCCAGCTAGTAAAATATTTTTTGTTACTCATAGCTTAATGGAGGATTAACATTTTTCCTACATTTGAAATAGTTAGAAAATATGAGAAGGCACTAGAAAGTAGAAATGGTCCTGATTCATTGCTCTTTGACCTATTTTACAAGAAAATATTTACAGAATTGTTTAGTGGTAATGGACAACTCAATTCTTAAGTGAAATGGAGTGACTGTAAAGAGATTTACTTTGGAATTGATGCAGAAATAGTGCATTTTAAATTGTCTCATTTTCAGGCACTCAGAAATGAAGACATTCCCTAGCTAGTTTTGAAAATTGCTGCCCTGATGGCTTGGCTGATTTTGTTTCTTTGAGAGGAAAGAACAAGTTATATTTCAATCTTTTGCATTTCTCTAGTTTTGTACTACACCTAATAGAACTGACCAGAGGATCCACAATGTTTTCAAGCATAGTCTTGGTTGTACTGGCATGTGAAACTATATGTGATTGAAAAGGTTTGCTTAATAGTCAGACACCTTAGAGAGTAGCATTGTCTAAAGAAATACTCCTAATGCTTTTGACCTTGGTTCTGTGCCTGAAAAACTTCTCTTGATGTCAGACTAATGCTGAAAACACACATAACATGAATGGGCAATTTGAGGTAATTAGAAAAGCATTAGGATGCAGGAAGGGCAGGCTCTTTCCTAGGGGGTGGGAGCCAGGAGCCGAGCGTGATACAGTCATCAGGGCTGGGACCTCACCATCTAGGGCTGTCACCTCACCAGCAGGGCAGGACTGGACTGGTTAGGGCATCTGAGAGCAGCCACAGCTGAGTCCTGCAGCATAGCTCAGGCAGAGGCTGAAGGCACAAGATGAGGTTTAAATGAGGCTTCTGGACCCAAGGGCAGAGAGTGTGGGTGGTGGCACCAGGTGAGGCTAGTGAGGGTCATGAGGCCTATTAGAGCACTCTTGGCCTGACAAAAACCTTGCATTGACTGGTAACTATGTTTATTAGGTCTAGGTCTGTTCTGCTAAGATGCTGTTGTGGCTCAAGGTTTGTATTGCTCCTGCCACAACTGAAAGTGTAAATTTTTCAGAATCTTAAACACTGAGCAATTTTTAAGCTTTTCTCCACATCTTGATTTTTGGCTCTTAAGCATCCCTGGGGCTTATTTTTGCAGTATTATGTTGCTAGCTTTGCTGTTGCTGATACAATTATTCTTCTAAACTGTTGCTTCTTGCTTTTTATAGACAGCTTAGTTGTGCTGATAGGCCAGAATGTCTTCAAAGGCAAAGCTCTTTGTCATTAGTTGAATGGATGGGTCCCAAAGATGCTCTCATTTGTTACTGGGAAGCTGGGAAATAATGAATGATGTCCTGATTTGGACTGAGATCTGGAAAGGTGTTAAAGAGCCATATGTTGTACTTTTAATCTTTTGACTGAGACAATTAGTTTTTTGCTGTGCTTTCAGTGGCTACTGTCACTGTTGAAACTGTGGCAGATACTGGTATTGGGTAAATGTGCTCAGCCATAGGAAATGTCTAGAAGTGTGTATTTTGTATGTATTATAAGGTATCTTAGCTCTGATATTATCATTTTGTGATAATGCTTGAAATATTTGAGAAATTTTCCAAAAATTGAGTAATTTTTACTGCAAATCTAGTGGGGGAAAAATCCTCTAGGCTGCCATGAACTTATTTAATGAAAAGAATGTTGGGATGATGTTCTTCACTTACTCTGTTTGCCAAAGGTGGGAGGTGACCTATGTGACTTGTACATAAGTTCTGAATGTAGAATATGACTAGCTGTTAAAAAGGAAATTGCACCTGGAATACAGAGTGGTTTTGCCAATATTTATGCTTAGGGAAGCAAGGTTTCCTGACAGAGCAGTTTTCACAGGACCACCCGTGCCTGTAGACCCCACAGTGCTGGAGAATTCCAGAGTCTCTGTCAGATTAAACACCAAGGTTTAAGTTCTGAGGATCACAAAGCAAAACTCCACCTCTTTCCTAAGGCTTGCTGTTTCACAGAGCCTTCAACCACTCTCATCACCTCTCTAGCCCACTGGCAGTCCCAGGAAGGAATAAGCTGTGAAAATGTGAATGGGAAGGAGAACATCTATTCCAAACTGTGTGGATTAAAAGCCTTAAGCAAAAGATGGAATCAAGAGATTGCAATGCCTTTTTTCAGCTTCATCTCTCCCTCAACACCCAGTGTTTGGTGCAGTGCTGAGAGCATTCCCCGGTTCCTTTTTCTGTGATGAGCACTTAATTTTGATGTCTTTCTGGGGTAAGTGAGTCCAAGTAGATTCAGGAACTAAGTCAAGAATGGCAGAAAATGCCATAGGTTGAATATGCTGTGAGCAAAGGTAAGAGTTTTTTATTATTATTTTTCAGAAACTTCCATTACCAATGTTATGTTGATCAGAGAGGTTCACAGATGCCTCCACTGACAGGTTCATTGCTACAGCCTTTCTAGCCTTTGAATTGTTATATCTTGAACCTTCCTATTTCTACTGACTGATACTTTACATTGTGAAGGATTAAGAGCTTTTTCTCGTTTGGAACTGATTTTTTTATGAATAGGCAGTTTATGTCCTGTAACTGCATGCTGTTAAGGCAGCTCTGTAGTAGTCTGTATGTCAGTGGTACACAGTCCTTGGGAGAAGGAAAGGCTACAGTAGAAGTCCCACTTTCAGTGAACTGGAAGAGCTGTCTAGTGATGCCATTTGCAGCTGCTGCTTCAGCAGAAGCAACTGTTCCCCTCAAACAGAAAAACATGCTGTTGCATTGTGCCAAGGCTTTGCTGTCTGCTGACACACTGTGCAAGAAGAAATGCTGAGGGTAGATTTCTTAGCTGATACAGCTAGTATGAGAGACTATTTCTGCACATTGATAATGAGTTTCACACACTTGGGGAACATGCATTTAAATCCCAGGATTAAAGAGAGCTCAACAGGAATTACTCTGCTTCTGCAATAACACAAAGTGTTTCATATTGTGGAGGAGCTTTGCTTTGTTCTTTCTGAAAACTCAGACACCTCTCTTCCTGGCAGAGGTACAGATAATGGTCACTTAAGTTGATCATGCTTCTTACCCAAATCCATACTTATGACAAAAACATGTTCAAAATTGTATTGTCTCCATCCCATTATTTGTGTGTCCTAAGATAACACAAATGCCTTCAAATACCATTGCATTGTGCTACAGGTATTTTTCCTGCACTTGTTTATCAGCCATTGGGAATTAACATTTATGAATTTGTAGGCTCTTTTCTTGAAGTGCTTGTTTTGTTTCTTAAAGGGATGGAATTAAAATGAAAAAGAAGAGCTGTGTGGAAGAGTGGATCTTTGGGTGGGTGTTCTTTGGTTTTGTTATTATTTTTTTGGTTGGTTGGGTTTCTTTCATTTTGCAAACCAAAGCAGGAAGAGGCTGATTGCTTGCTTCACTTTCCTCTTCATTTGATCTAAGAAAAGAACAGGGATTTTTTTCTTTTTTTTTTTTTAGAATCCAGTACAAAACCTTCCCCCTTAAGGTTTAATTTAAATTTTCATTTGGATTCACTTTTTCCATTCTTGCTGTTGAGAATGTTGCAGGCAACAAGGTTTGGTACTCTGATTCTAATCCAATGGCACTGAGAAGAGAATAGAGGAGAAGGACTTGTAACTTATTCCTGTTTGCTTTACAGGCTTTATTCTTAGGAATACTGTGTACAGTACAGCTCACAAGTAGATTTATTAGGACTATGCATCTATAAATTGCCCCTAAGTAGTGAAAGCCTTAGGCTATTTGATCATATCTTTAAATGATAAATTGATTTACTCAACAGTAAACATCTACAAGCCTTTGATGTTACCTGAGTTTTCTATTTTCTACAGGCACAAAGAGCTGAAGGAAATTGAATCTTAGCACTCTTGGGAAATCATGTTCAGTTGCATACCTGCTTCTTTTCTGTTCTGGAGATCTGATAGAGTTGATACCTTAGGATGACTGCATTTTATTGATGTGAGGCTACTTGTTATTAAAAGGACAGAACTCTTGTGTTCCATTGGCATTTTCTGTTTTAAGGAAATATTTCTGTATCTTTGATATGAAATGTGATATTTTTCCCCATCAGATGTCGTGCCAACAAGTCATAATTATGCCAGCACACATTCAGTGCAAGGAACTGACTGGAGAGAGCAGGGAACCTGTTCAATGGCTGACTAATATTGACAAATGCTTGCTGAATGCTGTGCTTGTATAAATACAGCATTTACTCGATCCAAACCACCTACAGCTGTTTCTGGTTTGAGGTCTATGTACTCAATAATACATTTCATATTTTCAGCCTATACACAGAAGGTATTTTATTAAATGAAGAAAATGCTGAGTTTTAATGCTGTAGTTATATTTACTGTAGACTTTCTCATCTTACTTGCTGATTCCTTCTGCTCTTGTTAGGTTCATGAAGAATTTTTCCATTTACTTTATAAATGCAGAATTTGTTTTAAATATTATTCCTAGAAGCAAGTGATTTGGTCATATATAGCCTTAGTTTTGAGGCTTTGATATTTACCACTGATTCACATGCTGTGATTCACTGAAAACCTCTTGGTGGACTGGTTGTCACCAACATAAAATATCAAATGGTACTGTGCATCAAATGGTGATAAAATAAGTAAGTGATTTAGATTATAATCTGCCATGCTAATATCCAGGAGGGTCTATTCATAATCTCTCTCTCTTGTTATTACATGAAGAGTAGTGTGTATTACATCCATTCATTGAAGAGGCCATGGGAGCTATTTTCAAATTTAATGGACCCCAAATAGTCATGAGTGATAAAGTGAGCCACTAGATATGCTGCATTTCAAGAAAGAAAGGTTCTGGTATTCTTTGGAGGCCAGCACACTGCCACTACTACATATTTGCAGGGTTTGTCTGTGACTACAGGGGCTTGTAGTCCTGCTGGGGAGCCCTGGGGGGATCCCTGAGAAGCTGCTGAGATCATCACTCTACTTGGGCATGCTCTACCTGGTACTCCCAAATCCATTCAGCCTTTCCTCTCTGGGAAGTCTCTGGACTTGTAGAAGAGACAGTGCTCTGAGAATAGGCAACCTCCACTTAAACTAACTGTGACTTTAGAGGCTTTTGTTGGTTTTATTTTTAGTTTGTTTGTGACTTAAGAATCAGAAATGTGAAAGGAACAGTACGAGTTGGCCTAACAGGCCTTGAGGACATAACTGCTAGGCATTTTCCTCAGAAGGAAGAAAGTAAGTTCAAACTCCATGAATGGCAATCCAGATGAGACATCCTCCCTTTTCTTTATCTAGAAGTTTCTGTTCCTAATCCCCACTGATTAGCAGTTACAACCACTCCTGTTTCTCGAGAGCTGCAGTCTGTGCTGGAATGCGTTTGGAACTGAAATGCCACTGGGTAGCTGAGAGGTGATCACTGGAGAGACATTCCTATATGGTAGGGTTTTGTAATACAAAACCTTCAACAGGGAGAGGTTCTGTTGTCAGGAAAATGAACTAGTGGGATATCAGTATTCTTAAGTATATGTGACCTAATAAGAAAACTCAGTAACTAACCATGGAAGTGTAATTTTAGCAGAGAACAAATTACATTGGGTATATTCAGTTTCTTTTACATTAAACCAGTGAGAATATCATTACTGATCTTTTTCAGGTACCTTTTACTTAACTGCATAGCAAAATGAGTAGTCAAGGAATATAAATAGACTCAAGAGCAATTGTAAAATGCTATCCAAAATGAATAGCTGAAATCTGATTTGGAAAATGATAACAATGTGAGAATGAATTCAGTATCTTGCTAAAGGTTTCTAGCTAGAGAGCCTCTTTCTGCTCTTGTTTCTAGTCAGATTTTTGTTCTGATTCTCTGGCTGTGATGCCAGTCTTGTGAGGACTGCAGAGAAATTTGCAAGAAAAATGACTTTTCTGAGGCATGAGGAAACAAATCCCACAAGGTTTTGAGATGTTGGTTGTTGCAAGCTTTTTAATTTTCTCTCTTAAATACTTGGCCTAAAATGACTGACAAAATCATTCTAATGATGAAAAACAATCTCAAGCTTTAGTGCATTCCCATTAAGTCTATCACTCACTAATGTGTTCTGCTTGGGAACTGATGATGCAAAATAGCTTCAATATATAGTTCATTATTGTTATGGATAGCTTCTAAATTTACTGAATTATTTTGCCCAGTACTACAAACTTAGGAAATTTTGTTCAGAGTAATAGGGTTTTGTACTGATGTTTGTCTAGTTATAAGAAATAAGTTGTAAGAGAAAATTATTGCTATTTTTAAGTGGAAAGGCAATACAAATAATAGGTGTTAACACTATTTTCAATACTGTAAAACATCCTTAAAAGGTAAAGACAAACCAATTGATGCTAAAAAAGCAGTGTGTGGTCCTGTGGTTGAGCTAATTCTCTTTTTTTTGGTTGTTGTTTAAAGAAAGCTTATTGTACTACCTTCTCTCTGTACTGGGTAGGAAATTCTGATTAATTTGTGGTGGTGGGCAAGTGTTCAGTACTGACCAGGTGTCTTTAGTCCATATCTAGGCTAATAGTAGCCTTTCCATTGTCTTCAGTAAGTCTGTTGACATGCACCAGGAACACACATCCTGAAAAGGCATCCTGACTTCTGCCTGACCTGGGCACAGACCTTCTTCTTCCTTGTGTGTCTGAAACATGTGCTGCTGCTGTGGTTTTGCTGAGTGCACTGTTGAAGAGTTTCATTGGCATGGGTTACACTGTCTGGTCCTTCTAGATAGAAGGTTTAAATACACCTGAACAGCCTTCTGGGTGAAAGGGAGTCAGTTGATGTGTCTCTGATATTAATGGCATTGCAGTGCAAATATTATTTCTTTCTATCAGATGTCACTAAATGGGAGAAGCTGCTGGTCATCCTCAGTTAGCTGTTGCCATTATCTTATTTGAAATTAGAGACTGCATTTTATGGCTCAGATAGTGATTTTTCTATGAATAGAGATTCCCAGATAAAGTATATATTTTAGAGTGAGATTTAGTTGCAGAAAATTTAAATGGTGTAAATGCAACCTGTGATTAAAGACTGCTAAATGAGGACATGTAATGGAAAAAAATTCTGAATTGATTAAAGAAAATCTGTGTGCTGTATTTTTCCACACTTCTAGTAATCAAGCTCTAGCTTGTAAACAGTTTTTATTCTGACTTGGTAGCTCAAGTATTTGGTTATTATCATAATTGCTAGAATAATGACTGATAGGTATAATGACATAGTTTACTGTTAGTAACTTCTCTGAGCTGTGGCTGCTGTATCTTTGCCTTTCTGGAAAAATTGTTCATTTAATGGAAGTAGTGCTGCAGTTTGCCATGTGAATGTTTATTTAATTTCTACATGTAAATTACATAGCATCTTTTTTTTTTTTCTGTGATATTTATGTATTTTCAAGCATCACAGAGATTATTTATTGAAGTCTTTTTCTACCATAACTTACACTTCAGAATACTTATTATTAAAAATAGAGATATCTGTGCATTAACATTCATTCATGGATGTTAGGAAGCATGGGCTGTAGTTTGTCTTCCACCACTTTTGGTGCCACATTTCTTTATCCAGATACTTAATGCATCAGGAATCAGTATGGTTTATTTTTGCCCACCAGTAGACTAGCAAATATTGATGACTCTCTGATGAAGGGCAGCAGCCCCTTTGCTGTATGGTTTGCTGGGCTAGACTCGCTGTTTGTTACACTTCTGAAAGGCTGCAGAAAACCTTCTCACTATGTCTCCCCATGCTAAATACCCAGTTCTTCAGTCATTCAGGAAAAGCTGGGGAAGTAGGTGGTAGAAGCTGGAAGTGTAAGGAGGAGTGACCCCAGAAGCAAGAAATTCAGAGACTGTTGTGAACTTACTGCAAAGTGCTGTTTATGATTTATGTAGTATTGTGGCAGAAATACACTTGCATGATAGAAAAGCAGTTCACTGTGGTCAGCCACAGATGTCATTGCTCTGAAATGTGTGTGAATTAGGAAGCTTAGGAAGTGTGGGTTAGAGGAATGGACGGTGAGGTGGATTGAGAGTGGCTGAACAGCAGAGCACAGAGGGTTGTGGTCAGCAGTGAATCTGATCATAGATGGGGACTGGTGCATCTCTCCTATGAGGAAAGGCTGAGAGGCCTGGGGCTCTTTAGCCTGGAGAAGGCAAGACTGAGAGGGGATCTTATCAAGGTTTGTCTATATCTAAAGGGCAGGTGTCAAGGGGCCAGACTTCTCAGTGGTGTCCAGTGGTAGGACAAGGGGCAACAGCCACAAACTAGAACGCAGGAAATTCCACCTAAACATAAGGAAAAACTTCTTTACTTTGAGGATGCCAGAGCACTGGAACAGGCTGCCCAGAATGGTTGTGTAGTCTTCTCTGGAGAGACTCCAAACCCATCTGGATGTGATCATGGACAACCTGCTCTGGGTGACTTTGCTTTAGCAGGGGGATTGTACTAGATGATCCCCAGAGGCCCCTTCCAACCCCTACCATTCTGTGATTCTGTGATTCAAGGCAGTAAACCCAGTATGTTGAAGAGTTTCAAAGATCATCATTTTGATTTAGACAAAAAATGGAAAGTACTCAGGAAATCCTTGGGTAGAAGACCAGTGAAGTTGTTGAATGAGTGGAAAAATGAATGAGTGTTTGCA
Source organism: Galbula dea (assembly GCA_013399015.1). Classification (NCBI taxonomy): domain Eukaryota; kingdom Metazoa; phylum Chordata; class Aves; order Piciformes; family Galbulidae; genus Galbula; species Galbula dea. The sequence continues at coordinate 5,000,581 of VWZX01010273.1, forward strand.
ATACTAATTTACAAGAGAAAGAAGGATTAAAAAAATTATTTTTATGAGCTCCCTAAGCTCCTTTAAAATTAATGAACAAAGATTCTAGTAATTGAAAAGAGCTAAGAGCAGTGCTGAAAAAATGCCTTGAGAATAATGAAAAAGGCAGGCAGTGCTGAAGAACCAACAAGAGGAAAATGTAGAAAAAGCTGTTGGAGAGCTGTTGAGTACAGAGCAAATTACAGGAAGCTGTAGCAGTGAAGGAGTCACATAACATAGATGGAGCTGGAAGACATGAAGTGTTTTGCTTTGGCTTTCCAAATTTTTGAGGTATGCTTGTAAATTGTTTGGCATCTCAACTTGAACTCTCTCCTGCAGTTTATTCCTCTCTCTTGGCTCTAACGCTTCCCCTTTTACATCTTTATGTGTTCCAGTGTTTTTTGGGAGATTGATGTTTTTTCCTGCACATTGTGGCAAAAATCTGATTGTATCTTACAAGATGAGTTTTCTTACCTATTCCTTGCAGTTTCTCCCTAAATTCAGGAATATCTGAACAGTGTGACTGCAGTTATGGAAATATGCTGTGAAGAAGTGCCACTGATGTTTATTTCCCTGAATATTTAATCAGTCTTTGATAGTACTTGTCCCCTTGATTTTCCTCAAAAACCTGACCATGGGTTTTCAAATACCCTTTTTCTTTGTCTTGATTATTGTTAAGAGATGCCATGATTTTCTTGAGCTGCAGAGATGCAGTAAGTGGGTATAGCTGAGAACAGAACAGGTCCAATGAGCTTTTGTATGGCTCAGAGGCCCTTTCCTGCTTAGGCATGGTATGTTCTCTTGGGGACAAATTCCCTTCCTTATAGTGTCTGTAGATGTGTAAATGAAAGCACAGTTTTTCCATTTGTGTCAAGTTTATTCAGATTTTATAAACACCAGCTTCAGCAGTTATTCTAGTTGCTTTGAAATAAACTGCTCTGCATTTGCTTTTGAAAAAGGCTCCACTGTCCAGAAAACACTGTTTTTATTCTGTGACTGTTTGATTGTTGTCAATGTTTTTAGCCAGCTGTCTATAAATACTTTTGGTTTTAAAACCAAATATCAGCCCAGTATTAAGTCATATCATAACTGAAATATTGAATGATATTTATTATTGTCTGCCAGTTCCAAGAGCTATTTTTCTTGGGCTGTCTGTGGTAGTGGTACAGGTTATAATGGGGAACTGTAAAATGGCCATATAATTGGTAGGCTTTTTGGTGTGGTAGTTATTAATTTCCATTCATAGTGGGTCTCTGGCAGTTTGTTGGAATGCATGAGAACATGCTGTTCTCATATTCCTGTACAGAGACCTCTAAAGGATTCAGCTATGGCTCTGTGCCTGGGCACTGTGCAGCTCACGGTGAGATTTTGCAGTGTCTTGCTGTCAGTGTTATGGAGCTGAGTTCTCATACCTACTGTGGATCTCCCTGTTCTCAGTCTATCTGCATTGGCAGAATTACAACCCTCCTGTTCTTAAAAGCTTTATTCTGACAGGCTAAAATGTTGTGCTAGATAGTGTGGCATTTTATTTTATTAAGCAAAATAAATTGATATTTAGAAGTGCCCTTTTAATAACGGATCACAGTCCTCAGCTATTGGCTGGCATAAATTGGTGGCACTCTGTTTAACTGAGTGGAGTTAAATAACTCATGGGTGAGAATCAAGCAAAGACTGAGTGTCTTACCATAATCCAAAGGCCAAGGAATATGAAAGCCCTGATTTCTAATGTTTGTACCTTGAGAAGGGACTCATGTAATGGCTTCTTGAATAATGTCTCAGTTTGTGGTTACTCAGACTTAAATTTATAAAAGTGCCACTTTGAATATTCTTGCAGATGTGATGTACCAATCCCACTCTGCACCTCTTTTTGTGACACCCCCCACACTGCCCAGGTGATTTAGAATCTCTCAAAATACCAAGAGATGCATTTTAAAGGTATCACAAGATTTCCCCTCCCTCTGAGGCATGTGTTTTACATTCACTAGCTCAACAATATCATCCTGGCAAACATCGTGGCTGAAGCCATTTCCTGAAGATGTGTTCTGGAGCAATGTCGTTTAGACACATTTGCCTCCTCTGCCTGCAGGATGTGGCTGCAGTGTGCACAGTTCTCCCTGGCCAGACAGCTCTTGGGTGGCTGTAGAGTTTGCAGTCAGAAGTCTGGGGGGCTGCAAGTCTCTTTTGCCTTTGAATGTGGACGTGGGTGGGGAAAGGAGTAGTGAGAGTTGTGGAGGGAAGTTCTTTGTGCAAAGAAAGCACTAAGCCACTGGGAGATTACTGTCTTGATTTTTTTGGTTTTGCCCCCCTCTCCCCCCAATAAGGTTTCCTGCTTTCAAATATTTTTATTTTGATGCCAGACTAATTTTCCTCACACCATTGGTTGCTAATAATGATTTCTTGACACCACTGCTTTAGAAGGTGCAGCAATGATTCTGATACCTGAAGTATCAGCAGTCTCAGTACTGTTGAAGTCTGTTTGCTTTACTAAAGCCACTCCAGCATGAGCTACTGTACTGTTCTGTCCTACCTCAAATGCTGTGGTTATGTGAAACTTTCAGATGCCTAATTTTTATTCAGGTGATGTGCTTGTGTAAAAGCTTATGTGGACTTTTGGATCTAATAAATCTGTTTAAATACGGCAGCTGGCTAAAACTTTATTGTGATTCTATGGGAGGGCCAACATAACAGTATTATTTCACCATATGCATTCCAGCAGTATGTGCAGTAAAAGCAATCAAAAAATCCCCCTTAAGCAGCAGGATTTTTTTCAATCTAGCACAGAAACATGATCATTAATTCCTACTTTTCTTTTTTTCTCAAAGGAGATGCAATAATTGTTCCTTGGGAATGTGGTGTGGAGGGAGATTTCTTGCTCTTTATTTTAATAATGATCTTCCATAGCACCAGTAGGCAATGGCCAGTACCTCCAATGTTAATAACTTTTCTGCTATTTTCTGTTGTCATGTTCTTCAGTTCAGGCTAAGAGTGTACATTTGATAACTTACAACAGCTCATCTGGGAGGCACGGTCAGGTAAACTAACATATCCATGTGCTTATTCCTTAATTGTGGAATGCGTTAGTACATATCAGGAGTAACTCTATTAAAGACAGTGGAGTTGTGAATCTGAGTAAATGTGATGCTAAATGTGAAATGTGATGCCAGGTGTGAGGTGAGAATATGGTCCATTGGAACTGGGAATAAGTGATTTTGTTAGTTGGGGAAATAATTTCAGAATATGCCTTTTTGCATCGGGCCACGTGTGAAAGAAAACACACGCAGAATGTGCTGTTGATTCTTTCACAGCTCTCTGAAACTTCAGTGTGCACAGCTTGCAGCTAGCTGAGAATCTCAGGAATTAGAACAGTGTTGTGTGCTTGACCAGCTATTTTTGGCTAGAACTGTCTCTGAGTGTCTTTAGCCCAGCATCTTTAGTGTCTGGGAGAGTCTGAGAGCGTGAAGTTAATGCCTGCACTGAGTACTGTACATATTTCACAGCTCCAGCTGTGTCAACATCATTGATACAATCCTACATGTCCCTGTAGAACATTGTGTATATATACTCAATGGGTTTGCTTCTTGCAGTGCCTATCAAAACTACTGTGTAGACAGTAATAGTACTGTTATTAGGGAAGCTTCCTGGAAATGTTACAAATTGATGTTAACACAGAGCAGCCCCTTCACCCTTCATGTCAACCTGACAGATTGCTTTAATGAACAGACATTCTCACAGCTTAGCAGGGTACAAAGGAGCACCGTGTTGGGCTTATGCTACACAGTGCATGCAAAACTTTCAGAAAGACTGCTTCAGGTTTTTCATGGGAAAAGGTCCTCCCTGGGTAGGTCTTTGAAATGCCTACCTATGTGTGAAACCTGTGAGAGCACTGCATGAAGCCTGAGGGGGTGTCGTAAAAAAATGCTCTTCTTCCAGTGCTGAGGAAGATCTTATAAAAATGTTGCTGCAGGGAGCTGGCCTGCCACCTCTAAAAGCAGTGAAGTGTCTGACCAAGCAGACCATCATTTCCAGGAAGAAGGGTGGAGGTGATCAGTATTATAGCATGTGTTAGTAAAAATGACTTTTTTTATCTTTCAAGCCATAAGTGGGGAAGTTCTTAGCAACTGTGGTGCAGCCTGGACAGAGCTGTGCAGTGAGTTCAGGCATGGCTGGTCATGTAATGTTCAGCAAGATCTGGAAGGCTGGAAGCCACTTTCAGGGTGTGAAACTAAACTAACATTCAAAAATAAATGTGACTGTGTTTTCAAGGTCAGCTTTTTTAAACTTCACAGCCTGGAATGCCAAACTATAAAAGGAAGAAAATGGATGCTTAAGAACAAGTGTAAGAGAGCCTCTTACATTAAAAGTAATACATTTTAATAGTCAGCTATGCTTCCTCTTCCCACTAATTTACTAGTGTGCCATGTAAGCTTAATTCTTGACTGCACTAGCATACAGCTTCTGTCCTAACAATTTCATACACAGTTGCTTTTTGGGAACACTATTTCTTAACAGATTATCTGTCTGGTTGCAATTGCTACACTAAAATAAGCAAGCTGTATGCTACAATATATAACATGGTATGGAGCTCTTCCTCAGGCAGCATTGGCTGTGAGGGCCGGGTATGGTGCTTGTTACCTATTGGTGCTCGCCATAGAATGGCTTGAAACAGTAGCACTGGAAAGTGAGATTTGTCCTCGGTTGTCTTAAAGTGATGTAACCACCAAGGACAAATTAGGTCAGCAGATTTAACTGCTTTAAGGGTGAACACTATGCCAGGGACTTTCAACAGTCCAGTTGTCTGTGGGAAGTGCCTACATTTTGTAGCAGCATAGACAATACATATGCAGTTAAGGCCAGGTTGTGCTTTTATTTACACCAGAGAATAGCTCAGTGGAATTTGCTTGAGTGACTCGGAACATGCTCATAGCTAAATGTGTTCTAGATTGTGTTTTATGCAAAGCTTTATGCAAATAGATACCAGAGGCAGATAACTCCAAGCTTTTGCCTTTCTGTCCCTGAGTCAGGTTCATGTACAGACTGTCCTTGTAATCAGGCAGAGCACAATGAATGCTCCAGGCTGGTGACTGCAGAGTGTAACACCCAGCATCATTAGACAGAATTTTGTGTGGAGGTTTTTGTGCAGCAGTGACCATCATGGCTTTTCAATCACCAGGTTTGAAACTATGGATTGCATTTTTTAGATCTTTGTCAATGGAACTAAATGGATAATATATTTCAGTGCATTTTACTTTGTAACTTAGGTTGAACAATCTCTAGACTAAACACTTTTTATTATTTTTTTTTCTTAATTTCATATTTGTATGATACCTGCATGGCACTTCCTGGTACTGCTTCCACACATAAATGAATAATTAATTTAAGCTGCCCTGGCTAATTAAAAGAAAATGGAACAAAACTTTAATCAAATCAGTTCAGTTGGAGGCATAAATTAAAGAAGCCAATGGATTTCATGGGGTGAAAAATGTTCCTTCCTGTCTATAACTGCCACTTTGGGAAGCTTTCTATTTCTCAGAAGCTCAGTGGTCTGGAAAGACTTGGTGAAAGAAGCCAGTTCTAAAGATCAGGGTTAAGTTAATCAAATAGTGGGCTGAACATAATCTTGTACTCAAATTTAAACTCGATTGTGCCTCAGGATTCTGTTTGCTTGAGAGATCTTATCAACTTTGGATCCGTTGGGGGAATGAAATAAATTGTGCAAATACTATTTCAGTGGACCAGCATTAATTCAATTTCCTGACCAGTATTTTGTTTTCATTAATAAGACTTATAAATAAAATAATTCAGAGGGGTTTTTTTTCTGTTAAAAACCTATTGGTCATTACTGTTCATAGTTTATTAATAGTTTATTAGTAGCATCACCTTTACTACTGTGCCTGAGCATATTCATGAATGTAATTCCTATGCATTTCACTTGCTGTATGCTAGCAGAATAGGGATAAATTTTGGAAGCTTCAGTGAGTTGGTCTGCTTTTCTGAATTTAGGATGACAGTTTTTATTGAATCCTGTGTGGCTGAATAAAAGGGATTTATGTAGCCTTGATGTTTAGCTTTCCATTGAAGTGAAAGTTTCATCAGAAGACAAGCTGCCTGGGATCTATTCAGAGCAGCTTGTCATCAGATTGTTTGCTTCTTTTGCCATCTTGGGAGGCATTATCTTTCCTACATGCCCAGAACATTTAAGACATCTAGTTCTTTGCTTAAGTAAATAGCAGGTTAATGCATTAGGAGAGAAAACATATCTCTTGGTAAAGGGTGAAGAATAAGGAGATCTAGGCTCTGCTTCAGAGGAATCTCTCCATCTATCAGACCACACACCTCGCAGTTAGATTTAAAGGGAGCAATATTTTGTCCTTACAAAGATTGGAAAGTTACCACTAGTGCCAAGAAGCTGTAGTGAAGAACCTCACTCAAATCTGAAAGGATTCTTTCCTCATTCTTGGTTTAAAAATTTACCTAGTGTTATTCTTTATTTTATCTTAGTATTGCAGTTTTAATAAGTGGTTATTTTTTTCAGAATCTACTGCAAAAATCATCAACAAAAATCAGAGTTTTAACACAGTTTTGGAAGTAAAAATGCAAGGAAAAGGTAGCAATATCTGACCTTTAGGGACTTCCCTTAGGCTGCTAAGTTTTTCATGTAAAGTCACAATCTGTGCCCTTGAACAAAAGATTGATTATTCATTTTTTACTCACCTTGTGAGTTTATACAGGCCCTTGAACTCCATTGATTTCTCAGTGTTTGTGCAGCCTGCTTTGAATGAAGGTTCTGCTCCAGCCCCAAAACTCTGTAATAAGCCTCTGCACATAGTGCTTTTTCTACAATGTTCCTTAGGCCATATGAAATACAGACCTGCCCAGTTCTACATGACATGAGGATAATGGCACTGCTGGCACATACAGTGCTACAGTTCCTTCGGTCTGCAATGTTAAAAGGTGTAAAAACCTTTCTCTTCTTTTTCCCCTGTTTCACATTTCCTCTGTCTCTGTTCTCTTTTGCTTCAGTAGGAAGGTAAATATATATATATATATTTTAAGAATTTGTCTGCCATTGATTATTAGAGCTGCTGAAGAAAACTCTACTTAAACTGAAAAAGTTAATGATTTGCAATGGGCCTGAGCTTCATAAGGTGAAGAGTGTGTAATATTCTTGACTGAATAACTAGTTCTAATTATTTCTATTTCTTGTGACAGCAACACATTTCACTAAGTGACTTGTCATATACTTGAGGCAATATTAATTGATATGCTGCTTCTACTGTTATTCCATTATGCTGCCAGATTCTATGAGGAAGTGTGTAACAGTATGAACATTGTTTCATTGTTTCACAATTTAGATATTTTTTTCTGCTCCAGTAGAAGACAATTCCTTATATATCAGTGCTACATTCCAGATGAATTCTGTTATTTTCTTGACTGTGGATTAGCATTCCTTCCTTTTCATTTTCTGTGGCCTGTCATCACTGAGCCATGTCTGTTTAGGTCATGGGTATGCATTGGAATTTTCTAATAGTTCTAACAATAAAATATCCCTCGAAGCCATGAGTTAACCCACAGGTTATGTGTAGGTGAGGAGCTGTGCCCCATAAAATTTTGCTCAGTCATGACTATCCAAATGTGCTGTTATAGAATCTCAGTCATCATTTGTAAGCATTTGGTAGCGTTGCCTATCTTCTTCTTTGTCTATGAAGTGACTTAGCACTTTAATTCATTTTCTATTAAATAAAATCTAGATACTGAAAGCATGAACACTCTGATAGCACCTCCCCAAAGGATGTAATGTTAGAGAAGAAAAATCTCTGTTTAAGATCAAGAAAAAAGCATTCTCAGATCTAAGTGTGTATGTAAAAGGTAGGAATAAATTTTATTTTTTTTACAGCGCTGCAACAGTTGCTGTAACACAACCTAGTGCTTACAACATGTGGATCAACACTATATCAACCTTACTGTGACAGTACAGCAGTTCTGTCAAAAGCTGAATATGTGACATGGGTGTTAACTCCAGTTTCTGCTCTGTGGATGTACTTATTATTGCAAAAGCCTTGACTTTCTCAGTGTATCAACTGTTTTTTTCATAATGTAGGATTGCTTTCTTGTGTATTCTACCTATTCATTGCACTTAGTTCCATTTGTTCTGAGTACTCAGCTGCTTTATGTCAAATTACTCCTCTATCCTTTTTTGTTTTCTTCAAGCCTTAATGTTTTTGCATAGACTTTTAGTAGATCATTTCTTTTCACAATAGTCATCAGTGGCCTTTCTCTGGATTTGTGTTTGTGTTACAGACATCAGGATTCAACCTACAGCATTCCCTATGACATACTTCATGGTTTCATTTTTCAGAAAAGGAATTAACAATAAGCAGAGACAACAGAAGCACACTCATCCTTCTACTCTTATCCAGAGGGTCTGGAGTGCATATTTTGTGGATTATCAAGGATCCTGTCTTGCTGAGAAACCTAGTTTTTCCATATTCACTCCCAGTAAATGTATAGGGTTTTATTTAATGACACTTCTGCTTTGATGCTGCAAAGGGGAATTAATACCACTTTATTTTGTGCTGATTGTTACCCTTGGTTAGGGTCTGATGCTTAAGTATTATTCAAAGCCTTTCTTATTCTTGCTTATGCTTATGCAGCATTGCTGGAGACAGTGGCATTTTGAAGGTGTGATTGAGTTAAGAATCTAGTCAGTCAAGCAAAAACCTTGACATTTTTTCCTCTGCATTTCTGAGCAGAAATAATTATACACCACAAGCTAACAGACTGCCTTTCTTTGCCCTCACATTTCAGTTCATTTTTCTTTGTAAATTTTAGCTAACTTGACTGAAATTGGTATATAACTCTTTGCTGGAAAAAATCCAGCTCAAGCAGGTTAGGGGCTATCTGGTATATTTTGTGAGACACATTTGCACATTCAGCATAGTGGAAATGGAGCTCTGGAAGACTTGGGATATCTGCAAGCCGTGAGGTTCTCTATACTCAAGACAGCAGCCAAAATTCTACATTCATTCCTTTCCATCTGATTTCAGAGTTACTTGTGGGATTAGACAACTGTGAAGTTCTTGGGTTTTTTGTTTATTTCAGATGTATATTCTTTGGCTTCTGTAAGCATTTGTCCTTTCTCCCCATCTCATACTAGCCCGAGGAAATTTTTGTCACCCATGATCTGCATTCTTTAACAGCTGAAGGCTTTCAGAAGGTACAAAACTATGAGTAAATCTGAAGTCTGAATGAATGCATTATTAGAAGTACTGTACAGAATACACATGGAGTGCTTTACAAAAGAAATACCAGACTGAAGTCTCTAGTCCCTCCTGAAGCTGTGCTGGAAGTGTGGTTTACAAAGTCTGCTTTGTGAAGTCAGCATCTGCAGCAGTTTTATTTATTTCTAATGCAAACAACTTTTCTTTCAATCAAAACTGTTTTCAGAACCAGTTTCTGATTCAGTAGATAATTTACTGATGGGATTTTCTTTTAAATGACATTTCTTGGCTTTGGTATTAGGTTTTAAAAAAGAAAGGAAAAGGTTGCAGTAAATCTTGAATTACAGGAACTATTGCTTGAAAATTAATTGACATTTACTGACTCTCTTTAGTCTCAAACTTTCAGGTGATAAGACTTAGCTCTTCTCTATAAAATGGGCTCAAAGGTACATGCAAAGTTTGGTGTTTTCTCACTTCCTTATATTTCAAAAATATCAGAAGGAGATGTCACTGAACTTTCTGAAGTACTCCTGCTTTAAAGAGAGGTCTCAACAATGAAAGAATATTTATATAGTATATTGAGCAAGCCATAAAAAAATAAAATGAAAAAGTCAATGACAGTCTCAATATTGGTTTTGTTACTGCAGTGGTAGCAGGATTTCCCCTCTGAATCATGCAGTAAAATGATAGTAGTTAATTCTTATTTAATATATAACAGTAAATTTTAGAGTTCCAAAATGATGTGAGAAGAGGGGAACAGATCAGAGATAGTATACAGTAAATATCTTGGGGTCAGACTGGAATTCTTAAGATGCTGATCATTATGATAGTAAGAAACTTCATTTTTTGAAAATTGAGACAGATCAAAACTACGAAGAATCTTTCATTTTCTTCTCCTCAGAGGAACTCTCATTTGTGACACAAGAATTTTTCTTTTTTTTTTTTTTTTAAATATCAGAAAGTGTTCTGTGTTTAAATAATTTTCTTCCTGAAAACAACTAAGAATATTTAAATTATACTTTGAAGTACTGTAGAGGTAGTTTGTGTGGTAGATGTGGGAATAGGCTCCTAGTATCATGGTTAAAGGGAGGTAAGAGCCTATAGAGAGAGAGAGATCACTTGTTTAGTTTTTAGAAAATGACAAGTTAACTAATTATTTTCCAGATAAGCTCTATTTTGGAATAAGGCTTCAATGGTATTCCTGAGCAAAGTCAAGGTTAAAGTTTTAGAGGAACTCATACTGTATAAACCATTTCTGAAAAAGACAGAGAATAAGCAAAATCTGTCAAAATGCATATATTTATTTATTTGTTTACTTGAAACTCAACCTTGGAAAAGGGCTTCTGAAAAATGAGAAGCAGATGCATTGCTAAAAATGTCACCACAAAAAGGCAAGTCACATCCTGCCTCTCTCTTTTTATTTGTTCTTATTTCTCTTTTTCTCCTGCCAATCTTTCTACCTAGAATCAGGCAGTTCAACATTTCCTATTCCACTGCCATTTTCTGGCACTTGATCCTGTTCTTAAACTTCCTTGATAATTGTCTGTCAGCCTAGCACAACAGTCTACAAAATGAATTGCATTCTTAACCATCAGAGGCAATTGGACTTGCATAGTGTTGTGCTGTCATCACTTTGTGTTCATAATCTGCCACTTACCTTCCTGTTCCAGGAGTATGAATATTACAGTCACTCAATAGATTTGCTGTAGACTGTTACCAGCTCCTTTTCTTCATTTTTCTCTGCTGGAAGATTTTTTTTTTCCCCAATACACCAGCCCCTTTTTTTCTGATTTCATATATACTTAGAAAATTGCAATAATGTTGATAATTTGAGGACTTTTGTATTATTGATGGTTGCTATAGACACCCAAGAACGAGTTCTTAAGCTGCTCCTTTACTGGTGTCAGTAAAATCTTACAGCTATTTAGCACAGCCCAGCTTGATATGCTCTACAGTGTATCCTTCTGAATGATTTACATGGCTATGAAATCTTTCTAGTGTTTTTTTCTACTCTTAGGAGAGCAGCTGAATAATTACAATTTTATTTTTAATGTTATGATAATTTTCAGAAGTAGAGGAAAGTTTTGGAAAATGTAGCAAACCAAACCAAAGGAACAGGTCCCATATTATTAGATGAAAGCTCTTGTTTTTCAGAGAAGAAAGGCTTTGCATATGATAGTGTGATGCTAAAATGTAGGTTGCCTGATTGGAAGCTAGATAGAATTGTTACTGTGCAAGACTAATATTGACTGAGGAGGAGTGAGAATGGAAGGAAGCAGGCCTAGGTCTGTCTGTAGTTATGCTTACCATATCTCCCATGGAAGTAGAATAGATTCACTAACATTTATTGGTACCAATATCCTACTTGACATAAAATTGGAGCACTTCAACTGAACCACAAAACTCTCCTCTTGGAACTGGAGCTTACCCTTCAAACCATCCCACAACTAAATGCCAGCATTGCCTAGAGAAACAGCTGTTGCTATACAATGTACTTTATGCACACCTACAACTGCCATGTGATGACAATGAAATGGTAATGTATTATTATACTTGTGCTGATCATGTGTGATTCTTTTTGAGCAGATAATGGCACATACTCCTACTGTTTCAAAGTATGAGGAGGAGTCAACGTGGTATACAAAAATAAACCTTATTTTTTTTTCCCCTTATAAAGTGAGTCTACAGAAAATCACCTGCTAGAATCATGATTTTGAAATACTGGCTTTCAAAAGCAGCAATTTTTACAGATTTTTACCATATTTAAAATGCATCTCCAATAATATGCATGTAAAATCTTAAGTTTTAACTGTTCCCTACCTAAGTTTACTTTTCTGTACTGTGATACAAATGACTAAATAGTATTTTGTGTTACTTTTTATTGAAGTTAATGGACCAAACCTGAAGTTGTTGATATTAGTGAGACTGTGAAGTTTACTTTTGTAAGACCTGGCTCTAAATGTGTATCTTTTGGTTCAACCTGCTCTTTGTTTTTCTTCGGAGGACAGTCATGTTTTAGTGATAATGTTGGCAGAGATGTAATAATAACTCTGCTTGCTGGAACACTTTCTCAGCTTCAGCCTTTAGTCTGCTGTCATGCTTTGGCATGAATAAAGAGTGGATTACAAACTGTCTTAAGGCTCTGTCCTTAGAACACATTCCAGGTGCTATTTCCAGGTAATTTGTTGAGCTTATGCTTAAAAACGATTGATTTCTGGCAAGATCCTCAGCTCATAGTTTACTTAATTCTTCATCCCTGTGTTTACTAAACCATTTATTTTAAAGTTTCACCAGTTCCAAAGAAGTTACAGTACAGCCTTGTTAACTCTGATTGCCTTCTTCAACTTCAATTACTTCAACTTCAATTACTGTCTCTGTTAAGAAAATCTTACTCTAGGTTTCCACGATATCATTATCATTATCACTGTCTTCTCCTAAATTCTTAATGCACAGTTTCAGATCATGTTAATTCACAGCATTTCTCTGCAGTTCATAATTGCAGTTCTTGAATACCTGAAATTTCCTTGATCATAGGTGAAAAAGCTTTGGCAGTGAATACATCATCTTTTGAACTTTTTCTCACTTCTGTCATTTAGTGAGTTTAAAATAATACATAAAGTTTTAAGAGTGGCTCTGTGTGTAGTGTTTATAACAAAGAAACATTTGACAGCCAGTCACACATTGATTTAGACTGGAACTGTCAGACTGCCCAAGTGATAGATGGAGGGGTAGGTGGATGAGTACAGGAAATGCATAAGCTCCTACTGTAGATTGGTACAGTAGATACAGTTAAATTGCTGCAAATGTGTTTGTGCTACTAGTAGTTTAGATTCCTGTAGAAATTGTTCTACAGGCAGAATGAAGAAAAAAACAATAATGTGATACCTTGCCAGAATTGATAGGGGAATGCTCTTTGTAGGGTAAATGGAAAACCAATTTCTTTGCCTTTGGGACTGCAGGAATTCTGAAGCATAAAGAAGCAAATTGCTTGTAAAAGATGCCTGTTATTTGCCACTCTTAATCTTGTAAAACTTTCAGAGGACTTGGGAGAAAATAGCATGCTGAAAATGGGATGGGATTTTATAGAACAGGTTAAAGTGTGAATGTTGTTTTTTACCATTTGTGCAGAAAGTTCATCACAAGCTTTGTAAGGAGAGCAGAGTACACATCCAATGTGCTCTTAAGATGCTTTTATTGTGGCTGATGTTTCAGGGATTTCAAAACCTGAGTGTCTGAAGGATTAAGTGTTTAGATCTGAGTACTGCAACAACTGGTTGGCACAGAAGATGACCAGTGGCTAACATTCATATTTTCTATTTTTAAAATCTAATCTTTGCACTAGAATCCAGTAAGAGGAAGATTATGTAAATAAAAATGAACTATAAAAGATATGAAACATGTTCAGAAAGAAATTTGGATTGTGCATCAATTGTAACATTTATAGTACATGTTAGCAGTAATGATTATATATTTGCATAGAACTTTGGCATGCATTGAAAACCATCATTTCTCTCCTGCAAAGGTCTTAAAAATCTAAGTAGAACCAGATAAAGTATGGCAATCTGTATAGGTTAGGTAAGTTTTTCTAAGTCAGAGAAAAGAAAGGCAGATTGTTTCAAGCACAAGAAAAGTTGAAAAAGGAGAGAGGAACCTTCTGTGATAGAGAAGGATGGACACAGGAGACTGAGAGAAAGGTTTGAAGCTGAAAGCAAACAGGCAGACTGTAAGAAGGCTGGAGCAGAGAGACTGGCTTTGCTCTGCTGTGGAACACAAAGCTATAAAAAGACTTAAGGTCCAAATGGATGTAATTTCTGTAGAAATGACCTTCAGGCCAACTGCAGATAGTGGCAGATGCTAGATGTGGACAAATGCATCCTTTTTCCACTCCATTTTTCCAGGTTTTGCCCACATATTCTGAATTCACAGTAAGCTAGAATATGTTTGCCACGCAGAACCTGAGAAGGTGCTGATGAAAATATCAAGCACTGCTGGGCACAGGAGAAACTCCTGCAGGACTCCAGTCCAAAGGCTGTTCTTTCCAATAATGGAAATGTGGGTGCTGCACAGGCTTAGTTAGCTCAGTAGAATATGTGACAAGAACCTTTCCTCATCAAAGTAATGTTCTAGGGTGTTTTGTTTGTTAGTGGTATGTGGGGGGTGTTGGTTTTATTTTTTTGTTTTGGTTTGTTTTTTTAACACTAGAAACAAAGATTTCAGTGAGAAAAAAATCCCTTGGAACAGTCTTTTTGTAAGCAGGCCTACAAACCTACCTATCCATAAATCTTGCCATGGATAGGTGACATCTTTGGCAGGTGAAGCTTTTTTAACAGTCTTGCTAGGATTCTATACCTGAATCTAACTCCCAGAAAGAAGTACTGCTTCTCTTTCTTGGAGGCTATCTAGTTTTAAATCTGTGCTTCAAGTCTTTGTGATCCTCTATCTTCAGATTCCTTATGCCAAACCAGTTTATAGGTTGACTGTAAGTGAGTTTGTTCCTTAACAATACTGAGTAGGGAGATGCCTGTCTCAAAGCAGTCATTTTCCTCCTGCCTGCTTCTCCAGCCAGAACCTCACAGAATTTATTCAGACATTCATCTTCCCTGTAGCAGGTCAACATGAAGCATTAATACATTATTACAAGGCAGCTTCAAATCCATCACAACAGGAGAGAGAATGTGTAGGCATATAAAGAGGAGAATGGAAAAACTACTTGATATTCTCAAGGTCATAATGCAGGCTTGCACCAGAGTAGGAGATAGATAGAATCTGGTTGCTCTCGGTTGCAGACAGTATGATCTGACCATGTTTCTTATCACACATACTTGCAGAAACTTAAGCAACTAAGGCCAAACCAAGGTAAGGTGCAATCCTAATGGAAATCTGATTCAAATTGTTAGTAGTTTTTTTAAAATAATCTTCTATTGTGGCTGACATTCAGTATGTTAAGTAACTGGATTTGTAGCTTCTATTTTCCTTGAGAATTTTTCAACTGGAAACCCATATTTAATATGTTATGGCTTGTTTTTCTTTTATGTGCTTCTCAAATTTCATCACCCCTATTTTGAATGATAGCAAAGAGGTGGAAAAAAGTTAAGCTGAAGAACGAATTTACAAACTAAATTAATATACTACCATAATAAAATTAAGGTTAATAAAATGCCAGCCATAAAAGCAATAAATTAACTATGTTGTAATGCTAATTTTAGAGTAAATATATGTTTCTTCACTTATCCTTTAGTGAAGAAACTAGAAATCTGGTCATGATTAAACTGCAAATAACAGTGAGACAAAATCTTCTGGAGGAATAATGAGGTTCCATTATCATTTACAGGGTGTAAAATCCTGCTAGGCAACTGACACATGAGTTTACTTTTGACTCTGTTAGGAAAAGAGACACTTTTTATCTGGTGAATTTAGTAACAATTTGGATTGAGAGTGTGAGTAAGGTATTTGAAGCATTCTGAGCTGGAATATTGCAAATACAGAATGTTGTGTCTCATTATAATGTGGGCCATCCCTGTTCTTAGTATTACAGATTATTTTGTTTTCTACTCTCTCAGGATAACATTTTTCACAAGTGGTGTAGTGCTCTGGTGCTACTATATATCCTCTTCCTTTTCTCCACATTATGTGTAATAAAAGAAGGAAGAGGAAAGGCAGCTTAATTATGTCTTTTTGGTCCAAGGAATCTGAATGACAAATTAGCTTAAGTGAAAAAGAGCAGTATAGTCATGTCTTTATTCTGGTGGTTCTGTTCCAGTTGAAATTGTTCGTATATCATCCTATTTTATGGGAAACCACCAGCAGAGTTCTTCACAAATGACTCTTGCTGCAAAATGCAGTGCACAGCATTTTCCCATTATAGTTCTTCCCCTCCTGGAACTGTTCCCTGTAATTCTAAAAAGAGCATCATTCGTAAAGTCTGAAAGATGGTACAAAGAGTATTCTGCAAAGGCTTCTATTTTCTTCTACAGATCAACAGTATAAAATGCAGAACAGTAGTTTGAACTGAAGCACATTATAATTTTCTTGCAGAACACTGAAAAGCTTGATTTTTCTCTGTTGCATGTAGTCATAGTAAAATGACAAGAAAATCTCTTGTAGTACAGATAGCCTAGATTTGTCATAATTCCCAGTGCATCTCCCTGGCACAGTGGCATATAGTTTATTCCCTTTTCTTTGTGCAGAGGGAAAGTAAAAAGCACAACTAAAATTAGGTAGCAGAAAAAAAAATAAGTACCAACCTCAGATGTTTTCTAAACTATCATTTTAGAGCAGTAAATAAACAGGTAGAAGAAAAGCAGTGAAATCATTTAAATGAATGCTATGTTCATAGGGAAGTCATTCAGAGATGGACTTTGAGGAACAGATTCTTATGCGTCTTCAGGTGAGCAGACAGACAGAGAGAGAATCTTCTAGATCTTGAACATAAGCATTCCCTATGATAATAGCAGTCACCTTTGGGAGAACATAAGACTTCCAGTGCAAAGCATAGTAGAACCTGAAATAGAGATGCTGAAATATACTGGGGCTAGAGCCATGTCTCCCCCCCTCCCAAGTGCATTTAATCATTTCTACAGTTATAGTACTATCTGTATTTGCACTGACACTGGACTGCTGCAGGAGGATTTCATAGGGAAGAATCAGACAAATCAGCTTCTTTTTTCCAATGTACAGTCCCATTTTCTCCTCCATGGTGGTGTCCCAAATTATCTGCACTTGTTTAGCTATACATATACTTTTTTTCCCCCTCATTTTTTTTGTTAAGAAAAATCCCTCTTTGCCCCACTCTTCAGATCGTTTCCTCACAGCATTCCTGACTGTATTACAACCATCCTCAATTCTGACTTTTCTTAGCATTGGGTGATTGAAACACTTAGGCAGTCTGATTAATCACATTTCTCTTTCCTGGTTCATGCATGCTTGGGGCTGTAAATACAGCCAACACTCTCACATTCGCAGAAGGTAAGTGATGTTGTGTAAGAGAAGTCATGGAGACTTCAGGAAATAATGCAGAGAGTTTGTAAGGAAATTTCCTGTTGGCTTTTGTAAGTAGTCTACAAATGCAATGGTAAATCTAGCCCTAAATCACCAGAGGACTTTTGTTGGAATAGCACAAGAAAGACTTCAGTGCTTTCGCTACTTCCGTGCTGTGTGGGTGACTTGAGTAGCTGGTTTCAGAGCTGTGCATAAAAGTGACAAATGAGGAAAGGTGTTTCTCTAAGCAAGAGTCTTCCATTTCAAATGAAAGATTCTAATGTTGATTTTTGTAAAGAAAAGCTGATCTTCAAGCACATTAGCAAAGTTGGTTATATATTCTTATCGTCATTTGGTGGAATGAGAGAATGAAAGTGAATGTTGAATGTGTTCTCCCTCACCCCTAAGTGTTGTCATTTAAAAATCATTGTGTATGTATGAAATCCTTACTTCTAAGAATTTTAGCCACTAAAATGCAGATTAATGGGAGTAGGTCAAGATGCCCTTTTTTAATCTGTAAATGATGAAGTCTTGTCAAACACAAGTAGCCTGTTAATCCTTGAGAAGCTATGTTATATGAAGGTGGTCAGCATTTGGATGCATAATTTGGTTTCTCTACCATAACTAGATACATTATGGAAGAATACTCAATTCAATAATTGTTACAAAGCATATCCATTATCTCATGTGGCATTGCAAAATGAAAAGAAGTAATTGCTATATTTTCAGAGGATGAACAATTAGTATAGACTTGGTATTTGCAATAAGGATGAGCAGATCTGATGACTATCTGGCATCTCAGGACACTTTTATCTTCAGAAGGTTTACAAAAATAGATGTGGCTTGCAAAGCTTTATCCACATTTTAATTTATTCTCTTTCCAGAAGTGATTTCCAGAAGTGACAATGTCTAAATTGTACTTTGCTTGTCAAAGGGGCCCATGATCTACACAGTCCATAAGGAATAGAGGTGCATACAAAACTTAGCAGCTAGTGACCTAGATGCACTGTTCTGCACTTTTTTTTCCTGAACTAGATTGAATCTTTCCCCCACCTCTTGGGGTTTTTTTTGTCCCAATAGCTGCCTTGTTTTTTTCCACTTTGATGACTGTTTCTTCACTCTGTTTGTTCATTGGGTAGTTTTTGTTTACACTTCTTTTTAATTTGAATTGCTGAAGGTAAAATATTTCAAATGAGCAAAAAGAACTGGGAGGCATCTTGTTTAGATATAATCTCAGATGATGATTCATTAAGTATAGCTAGACTGCATACAGGTACAATAGAATAAGGGATAATATCTGGTGTTAGAAAAGATAAGGAAGGGAAAGGAAAAGAAAAAAAGAGGTTTTATAACATTTTTACATTAAAAGAACAACCAAGCTGTTTGGCTGTTCATCATCCTATATCATTGTGGATGGCATCTCAACATGTTAATGTGCATCGTGCCTCTGTTGTGTTCTTGTGAATCCCTGTCTTTATTTGCAGGTTTCAACCTTATTATGTATGATTTATATTCTAGTCACTCCTGCAGGCTCCAGAAGGTCAGGAAATAACCTCAAACCTTTCTGAATTGGTGAGATCAGCACAACTACTGATTTTGGAACATGTTACTAATGACAATGAGTGATGAAGAAAGTATAAGTGAATATGGGGAAGACAACTTCTGTTCTTTTAGGTTGTAGATTAGAAGCTGTAAAACCAAGCCAATGCTCAGACACAAAATACAATTCCATAATCACATTAAGAAAATAAGAGATTTTTATGCCAGAGGAAACCATTAGCACTGTTAAGTTGGATCTCCTGTGCAGGAAAGGGCTACACTTTCCTCTGAACTGGCCTATATTTTCTTTTTTCCAGTCTTCAGAAATACTACTTTAGTTTGTAATTTGGTTGGGGCAAATTCAACTTTAATTGCACAGATATTCCACATGAATTAAAAGTAAAGTTTTTATTTCCTGTACATGAGTTGATCAAATTGTCATGAATGTAGGTAATAAGATGACTTTCCTAATCTCCTCAGGGCAACAGAAAGCAATTAGCCACTGTGCTATATATAAACAAAAGAACTGTGAAATCTCCTACCTTATAACCACATGAATAATGAGAAACTTGCTAATAAAATGAGATAAAATAGAAGACCAAATTCTATGTAGAACTATCTGAGAAGCCATTGACATTAGGATGACATTTCACCGTTGACCCAAATGGTGACTAGTGTGCAGTCTCCGTTAACATACAGTCTCTAATCACAGGGTGGATAGATAAACAAATTGCTTCCTTGTGTCTCAAGGAGATTATGGCACTTCACATATAAATGCAGATCTAAACTGCCTATTTAACAAAAAGATTTACTAAGATACCTAAATCTCAGTAATCAATGAGATACTTAAAAAATCAAAGTGAATTAAAAAGACAACATGGGTCAGAGTAGTGCCTCTGCTTTCCCTGGTTAAAATACAAAGAATAGTTGGATGATTCCCATGGGAATTTCCTATTTCCTTAAGGCCCTGCTTCTGAAAATCCAACCCAAACTCAAGGTAACAACTTAGCTGAGCCTTAAAGCATTGCAGCATACCATCTCACCTCTGAGCAATCATCCATGCTTAGAACAGTTTTAATTAGAGTTTGATGTATCCTTCAATTAGTAAAGAATAAGACACTTTGTTGCTTATTCCTTTTGTGGTTGTGTAGAAATACAATGGGGGGATACAATGGATTGATAGATTTTTTTTTCTTTGTTCTTTTGAGTTGAACTGAGATGTGGGTTAAATTTATTCACTTTTTCCCTGAATGTATAATTAACTATGACTTATACTGAGATTTCATTGCATGGTAACATAATGCCAGTTATTTTTATGTAAAACATATGTTTTTCATAGAGGTTTAGGTAGTTGTGGGTTGCTGTTAGAGATTTTTCCCATGCAGTTCTCTCTTAGATTTATGTAATAGCTTGTTCAGGTTGGTTTTTTTTTTTTTAAAATCTAAGCTGTGTCAGAAAAGAGCCTGAATTTCAGGTATTATGATTCTTCAGGGAAATCTAGTCTGTATAGTTTTTTATCTTGATTTTACTGTAAAATGTAATTTATGCTATATAAAAATTACAGTTTATACATTAATGCCTGTATGGTTTTTGGCCAGGTATTTTTAGGTAATAAATAGATAGATGTAAAACTTGAGCAGAAGCATAGTGCTGTCACTTTTCCATTTTAAAGCTTTTATAATAAAATGCAGCTTCAGTATTTAACACAGGGAAAGGTGACCTTTTAACAGCCAAAGTAGGTAAATAGATTTTATGCTAGCTGGAATGGAGAAAGCTCTTTAAAATAAAATGGAACAAAATTCAGTGGCACTGTGGAATCTAGCCCAGGCTTCTATGGCCTGCAAGAGATTTTTATGTCAGTGTGCTGTTTGGTCCTTTCTTGGCCTGAGACGTAGTGAGTATCCTGTCTGGCCATGACCACTCAGCATACAGTGTTCCATGAGTCATGAATGCATAAGACTCCCTTTGAAATGAGGTATTAAAATCTGGGAATGTGTGAGAAACTGGGGAAGTTGCAGAGCAGGTAAAAACTAGGTGCCAGAACGGGAAGATACAGTTATTGGGATGAAACATCAGAAATGTTAAACTCTTATCTCTCTCACACACACATGTTCATTTCAGCTGTATGTCTACAACCCAGCACATAAATTTATAATCTTATTTCCATTAACCAGCTTAATTAGCTGAGGACTTTTGGCCCAGTGTTACTCTGTCAATTTATGCAGACAAAAAAGACTCTCTGAGCCTATTAATGAAATCCCAGTGTTTTTCATCTGGATTATGTTTGGATGCCAATGGACTGCATTTGGCTCAGAATCCTGCAGCTAAAAATATTCAGCTCCTTTTACTTCAGACATAATACTGCTCAGAGCCTTTATGATGAAAGCTTTAAACAGAGAAATATTTTATTTCATAGGTAGAGAAGCTGCATCCAATGAGTTCCAAGTGATTTGCCTGAAGCAAGATGATGATTGTCAGAGCTAGGACTGGAATGCAGAAGAACACAGCTCCCATTCTCATGCTTCATATACTGTATGCAGTGACCCATCTGCATTTTCTTACACATATATAGCAGGGGAAAAGTCACAATATAGTTGTTGATAATTGCACTAAAATGTGCTTTTGTTTCTTCTTAGTGTTAATCTCTCAATATTTCAGTGTTACAGAGCATGTTATTTCAGCCTCATGCAAATATGTGACATGAATTTCTCTCTTCAGAAATTGAAAACCATGTGTATTCTTCACAGGAAAAGTGTTTTGATCAGGGAAGAATCGCTGTTCAGAAGGTCAGTTATATTTTTCTTCTCACATGGTGAGGCTATTACAGATGGAAATACAATATCACTGGTGAGGGTTCTCCAACTAGAATATCACAAAAATGTCACAGGAATGAACACTCATGCATTGACTTTAATGGTGATATTGTTGCACAATGAAGGATTAACCTGTTTCACTGTGAAATATTGGATCTGTTCCCAGGCAAGGTGATTTGAAAACACTGACTGATTGCATTGGCAAGGATCAGTCAGTAATAGAACACTTCTAGTAATTTTCTGTGGAATGATCTGTGCTTTATTTCATTATTCAGTTCTAAATTGAGGTGGAATAAAACACCCTACTCCCACCAAAAAAACCCAAACCAACCAACCAAGTAAAACCCTGAAGCCCCACAAAAAAATCCCACACCAAACCCAAAAAACAAAGGAGCAAGATAAATTGAAGCTTGGTTGGAACAGGACAATAGCTTGAATGTCTGTGAAAGACTAGTGCATAAGTGTAACAAAAATCCAGTGAAGTACCTTTCATTTTAGAATAGAAGACAGATGTACAGGACACTGCAGTTTACAAATTATTTAGTACAAAAGGTGTTTGTATGTGGATCTTAAAGACTCTTCAAGGAATGGCTAAATATGCTGATGTATTGATTGTATACATGTTGAAAGTCAGAACAGAAAAAACCTAAGCCCAGGACATACTGTGACTTACCAAAATAATTGGAAAGATGTCCTTTTTGTTAGTTTTACCCACTAATCAGGAGATATCACCAGCTCCTCAAGAGCACCCCACTGACACAGAAAGGGCTTTTGCCTGGGTGCTTACTAAGTTGTAAGAATAGACTAAGAAGGTATAATACAGTGGAAATTCTTGCAAAGTGCAAAGATTTGACTGGAATTGCTGAATCACCAAATAATCACATTTTTGCTCTGAGGTGGAATCTGGAATACAGATGTAATATGAAAGAAGTGAATGCTTAGTAGGTTATTTGGATTTTTAGGTGGATTTCCAAGCCTGAGGTAGATAATGTCTGAAGCAATTAGTCATTCATTTTGGGTACAGACAGCAAAGAGAAGCAGCTCTCACTGATGGTTCTTCTGGCAGACACTTGGCTGAATATAACTGAAAGAAGGAAAAGCCCCCAAAGCAATATGAAGGCAGCATCAGGCTGGATAAAGAAGCTGAAGTACATGATGATCAGGTTCAAGAAGCAGTGAAAAGAACTGCCAGCTCCCATATGGCTGATGATTCGTTCCTTGTCTCCCTCTCTGAGCTCTGTGCTTTTCACTCACAGAAGCTCAGCCTCCTTCACATCACCCCCAGTGAATCTCAGGTGCATGCATGAAGTGAGGGGTACAGAGCTTGCAGGGTCAGGGCTGAGTGGCAGTTCTCTAGCTGTTACTCTGTGTACACCAGTATTGTTCAGCAGGCATCAGCCAGGCTCAGTTGTGAAGCTGTAACTGGGCTTAATGCCCATTAAGTAGGAGGGTCAGGATATAGAGCTAAGCATTCATTGACATTCTTGGTTAAGAGAGTAGGAAGTGGTTTCTACCTTTTTTTTTGGTTGTTGTTTGTTTTTTAATTATGTGCTGTGAAGGTGTCAATAGGGGTAGATTATTGTTGTCGATTTCTGTTCACCACTAAAATAAATCACTGTTTGCAGTTTGCAATAGCTGTAGATCATTTTTTTAGCCCACAGTGTCAACCTGCTTCCCACCATTTCCTACTGTCTGCTTACAGTTTACTGTTTCCATTTCCTATGTTTGTGGCTTGTAAGAAATACACTGGTTTCAGGGTCCTTAACCAAGCTGCACCTGTAATGCCCAAATATGGAACGTCAGCACAAAGGAAAACTTGGAATATCAGATCTGGATGCTTTAAGGAATTCTCTTGGTAGAACTGGGACAAAATATAATAGATGTTACCTAGGCAAGCTTCTGGGGACTGATCACAAACATTTTTCTTAGTGAGCTCTTCAGTTTGTCAGTAGAAAAAGGACTGAAGTGTATTAGTTGATTGTTGAATTACTTTGAGCAACCAATCTTCTTCAGCTTAAAAAATATCATTAAAAATCCCATAATGCCTAAGGACAGATATTTGCCTTTGAGATGTGGCAGATTTAACTGTGGTTGTAAAGAGCACTAGAAAGATCTCACTTGGAACGCTACTGGCTACATAAGCTGAGTGGAGTATGTTCTGGAAAGACCAGCTGTGCTTAACAGCATTTCATCTAGGTGGAATCTAAACAAGTTTGGACTTTTTATTTCAGCAGATTGGAAGCCAAAGGTGCCTGTGATTGCACTGTCTCATCTCATTGCTTTATGAAGGTCAGAAGAAGGAATGAAATTTACTATTTAATTAAAGGAGTGATAAAAAAATGGTTCAGGGTGGAGCTTGACTGTTTTCATAACATTAACTGATGATATGCATGTGGTACCTGTAGGCAGAAGACCTACTGTGTCCCAGTTAGTACTCAGCAAACAGAAAATGGCTTTAGCTCACCAGGAAGTTCTAGATAAAGGTCTTGATCTTGTGCAGGGAAGAAATAAAAAATGAAGATAGATATAGTGTTCTATTCATAATTTCAGCTTTTAGAAAGTGTGAAGTGCTCCCTCATGAGACCCGTTAAGGAATATAATATATGCTGTGAAAATATATCCTTGCTACTCTTGAGAGGATTTTCCATCATATGATACTAAAAATATCTCTAAGTCCACAGTTCATGAGTTTAATTACTCATCAGCTCTTTACATTACAATTCATTATCCTGAGGTAATAGATAAAATAAAGTGTTTAGATGCCATTGTGCCATTGTTACAGTGCATTCAGCAGGATGTCTCCAATCAATGCTGCTTGTGTTTATGTAGCATAATTAATAGAAATATGAGCATTGTCCTAAACAAACCAATTTTAACAGGTGCCTGAGCTGCTCCTTGTCTTTGAATTTCTATTATTTTTCTGTAAGGGAGGCTAGTTTAATTACAGGAATTTAATGAATGATATTTGCTGATCCTACATTCTGAAGTCCCACTATAATTATTAACTGTGATTATTTTAATATATATTAAAATATGCCCTAAACCAAGGTAGTTCTAGCTATAGTCTAATCTGTTGAGAGAAACTGTATTTTAGATAATGAAGCTCTGAAGGAATGAACATTCTGAGCACTTAGGGTGTTGAGACGTGGACAACATTGTGCATTTGGACAACAATGATTCTAACTTTTATTTTCATTTAAGATCAAAGGATACATCTGATCCATTTATTTATAGAGAGGATCCTAGACAGTGTTATGTAGCCACATTCACTTTGAGATCAGTAAATTCCATTGGGAGTGCATCTTTTATCTCCAGAGGCATTTTAAGATTCAATCATTACTGTAAGATAGTAGATTAGTACTATTGCAGCTATTAGATTATATTATTCCTCCTGGATTTTAAAGCTGCTACATAAAATGCTAATCCAAGATAGCTAGGTTGGTGTGCAGAGGATTTATCCTTAGCAGGCTAGAATAACTTTACTCACTTTATGAAAAGTGTTTTTTTCCATTCTGTGAAATTTTTCAATTATTCCCTGATTCTCTGAAAATATTCTCAAAAGCATCATCTCCAGTAACCACCAAGAACCCAACAGGATAACAGTAAGGAAAATAGACTTAACATAGAAACCTGTGGTTAGTTTGGATGGGGAGAATCACATTTTTGGTAGTGCTGGGAATGGGGTTGCCATAAAGCCACTCAAACGTGCAATAGAGTTTGTAAAATTTGGAGGCACATGCTTTGGTTTATTCTCACTGTTACTGCAGATGTATCATCTTTGCCTTCCACTCCAGCTAGCAATGGACCTGCTCTAAGGTTATCTGTGTCTAATACAGTTTCACAAGTTAGGATGTGCAGAAAGGTAGCCACAGGTTTCAGGAAAGAAAAGAGGAAAGGAACCTCTACACCAGGCCAGCTTGACACCTGGACAAGTCTACACTGCCCAACTCCGTGCCATGACAGCTCTGTGCTGACCCAACTCTGCACCAGGCAGATATTACTTTAAACAAGTACAGACACATTACTTAAGAGCAAAATGGAAGAGGAGCTCCTTAGCAACAGAACATATTAATGCTAAATGCTAAAATTTGTATGAAACTGTTATAAATTAGCCAATATTAGACTGTGCTCTCATGTACACTCACACTTCCCTTTTATTTTGGTTGCTGTGATATTACAGTGTAAGTGCTTCAGGCCATGTGTATAATGCAAAGCCTCTTCTGTAAATTCATTTTAGGTGACAGTGTTTTTAACAAGTGACAGTTCTAAATATAGCCTGGTGAGTAAAAAGACATTACCCTCAGGTTGAGCAGATCACATTGCCACAGCTTTTTTTCCCTCCTCTCTATTACAAGTTCAAATACTAAAAATAAAAACAAAACAAAAGGAAAGCTATTTCTCTCAGGAGCCTCTGTCATTTTTATAAGGAATGATGAAGCCTAATCTGAGGGTGACATAGTTTTGTTTCAGGTTATTTTTCCTCAAGTTAATGAGCATCTTTAAAAGCATGATTGGAAATGAAGTGTTCAGATGATCAAATATACAGATTTACTGTGTCTATTTTTCTACTGTGGAGATGATAGAGGGATGAGGAATGGATGCATACATCTCATGTCTGAACAACAAGGGCTTCAAAATGGGAAGGCTCTGAAGTAATGATTTACAGAAAGAATGTTTCTAACCATGCAGCTCATTTCTGCTTGACAAAATGTTTTGGGTGTTGAAGAATTTTCAAGACAAAGTATGTTGGTACTTTTGATTTGGAAAAAAAAGATTCATAAAGGGAAACAGGAAAATCAATGTGATTAGTAGATAAAGCTCCACAGTTGTTCTTCTGTAACAAATTGTAGTTCTAAAAATTACTATTATGTATAGCCTAAGTGTAAACATAGAAGAGGTGTCATGTTATTTGCAAACACACAAGAGGATATCTTTTTGCCTCAATAATTTATTATTTCTGTTTAAAAAGTAACACCAGATTTATAAACTTCCAAGCAAGAAGGGAGGAGCTGGGGCATGCAAATTCAGCCACAGGTGGATCTGTGGCAAGCACTGCAAAAGAGGTCAGTCTTATTTACCTCAGTGACTGCCACTGCTTACCATGTTAAAAGCAACATCCTGTGTTCTAAATATCATCCCAGGGTTTAAATCTTTGGTTATTTGTGATATTGGTTGCCCAGATCTCTTGCATGTTCTAGTAAAGAAACCTCCAACTGGTTGTAGGCAGATTGTAGTCAGGTCTCTGTACTCTGAAATGGTTGCACTATAACAACTTTCCCAAGCCCAGGCCCTCACTTTGTGTGTTAGGTGCACTTTCAAAAGTGGCTCGATGTGTTAATGCATAGACTTGTAGTTTTCCAGGTTTGGAAAAATGCAACTGGTCTTGTGTTTAATCTCTAGAGGGATATATATGCTCTAGATTATGATTTGAACAGTGGCATCTAAAGACTATTTCTTGTTTAATCATAAAGAAGCCAGATCCTTAATGAAAAGCAACACAACTCCCCTTTGTATGTTCATGAGTGTGAATGTATGATGCAAACTGGCCTCCCCCAGTCTGCCTTCTAATTATATGCATTTATCTGTCTTTGTGGAACTCAGTGATGATGCCAGAAATAGTAGTAGTGATACACTATTTCAAATTCATCATCCTAAAAGCAGGAGTTCTGGAGCTGTCAAAAGTAAATTTTTTGTGAAGTACCTATATTAGCCTCCTGAGCTGTAAGAGAGGCTCTGAGGAGAGCCCCTGTCACACCCTGACATAGCTGAAACGTGGTCATTCCTTTCAGAGCCTGTCAGAAATTCTTGTGCAGATCTGCAGACTCTTGCTTTGACCTCTCTTTGGAGTCTGTACCTTTTGACTTGTGGCCCTATATGAAAATGTTGGTGAGCTGCTCCTGAGCTGCAAGATTTGCTTCCATCAGAAGTGAACTTTGTGCAAGTGCTGTTGCCCTGGCTAAGATGTGATGTTTGATTCGCCTGGGAAGCCTGGCTAGGATATGTTATTTGATTCACCTGGGAAAGGGTCTGTCTGTAGCACATCAAGCCCCAGCTGGCCTCCGTCTGTAGTGATACATCCCCCACTGCCATCAATGGCAGCTGGGAGCTTTTACCTCTAACACCGTCCGCCAATCGCACGTCAGTGGTCGTGATTTGGTAGGAACACCAGCTGTGCGGGCACGATGATGGGAACTGCTTCAGCAAGCTCGACGGTAAGATGTGCCCCCCGCATGCACCGTCCATTTGGAGTCGTTTCCCTGCAATTTTCTCCCAGCCCGAGTAGCGAGTCCCTCCAGCTGCCGGCAAATGCCCTTCCCGCTGCTGCCTCCCAAACGCTGCTCACAGCCGGGCGGGGGCTGAAGAAGGGTGGCCTTGGGCGGGAAGAGGCTGCTCGCGCTAGGTGCCCTCGCGCCCTCTGCTGAGGCGAGGCATGCTCTGGGGTTGCCTCGCCGAGGGGCGTTTGTGGTGGGAAAGGTTCCCCTTCCGTCGTTATCCTCCGCTCCTGAGGTAGGAGACGACTTCTGTAGTGCCCCTCTGAAGGGGTTGCCTGTGCTCTCCCCGCACAGACGTGGGGATACAAGCTTTGCTCCTTCTGTGGTGTTCAGGAAAGCCAAGAGGTGAAAGCGTTTGTTTGCAAATCCAGAAGGGTGGCCGTCGAGTGTGACACCAAAACCTGCCTGGATTTATACTTGTCTGGGGAGATTCAGGTATATGGTTTACAGAAAAGTGGATGGATATGAGATGGGGCAGCTGATGTGTAGAGCTCACAGGGGTGAGCTCTGGTCTGTAGACAGTTATACTGCAATTTAAGTGAACATCGTGAGGTCATTTCAGAGAGGTAGGGATGCAGTATCTGAAGGAAAACTGCTATACTGCTATATGTAACTGCTATATATGCATGGCTAAGTTTGATGTTGAGGGAAAGAATTCAGCTATTTAGGGGTCCAGCTGAATCCAGCCACTGAGTTCAATGAGTCTACTCAATTCAAACCCTTGGAAAAAAAATAAAATTATGGTAGCAGAATGTGCCCTTGCAAAAAATATAACATGCAGCAGAATGTTTCACACCATTTCCCCCCACCCCCTTCTAAGTGATGTTTATAAAACCCACAATAGTTTCTTCCCTGTGTTTTCCTTAAAAAGCCTAACTTTATACATATCACTGCTGACAAGCTACATTGCGATGTGTCAGTTTATGTTGTGTCAATTGCCTCTGGTTATATAATGTGCCATGATGTGACTAATGCAGCCCAACGTGAGTCACCTGTCGTGACAGCTTTCTGCTCTCTGAAGAAACCTTTTGCCCTCCCTTCAGAACAATTTCTCCCATTTTCTTAAAGATGTAATTTTATCCAACTTAATGTTTGTTGTTCTAGATTTTGACAACAAAATGGTAACTTAACACATACATTCAGTGTTAATGCATATGACTCAATAATTATTGAAATGTGTAAAAGCATGGGATGCTCCCACTGCTTACTGTGAAGGGAGGTGGTTATAGACCTGCTACTACAATGCAGCATTGTACTTGAAAATACTGATAACAGAATAGAAATCCCAAGTGACAGGAGGAAATCTAAAGGTGAATGGCTTTAATCAGGGCTCATTTGTACCAAGAAATTGTATATAATGTTGCACTGAATTATTAATGCTGGGCTATGATCGTGGTGTTAAACCTGTAATGGCATAGAGACATAGATGATGTGAACACAGCATAGATACAAATGCAGATTTTTGCCCGTTTTTCTTCCAGGGAAGACACTGAGATGGTCTCAGCCATTGCTTTCTTATTCTAAGCAGCCATTTGCAGTACTTGAAGCAAGATGGGTGGAGATTTGACATTTCTGAAAGGTAGGTAACATGTATTTAGAAGTTAACTGGTACATGCATTCTCTTATTACCTTTGACATGTTTTTGATTCTGTAGAAGTTTTTTACTGTGAAATCAGGAAGTGGTTGTGAATGATCATAGTATCTTTCCCACTCCAATAAAACCAGGCCTCACTTGCATAAACTAATACTTTTTTTTCCTTAAAACACACTGTGTATCCTAACTTACTATGTTCTTGTTTTCCTTAAGAAATTGAATGATTGGTATAATCAAGAGAAGAGCTTACATCATTTTGTGCTTTTCAGGTTATACAGAAAACCAGTACAAATCCACTGGGTTTATTCAGATGCTAACATATAGTTGCAGAAACTCATGGCCTTCCTATAGATAGCCTAACAAAACACAAGTAGGTTCCAATAAAGACCTGCGGAAATCAGTTCATCTGTGTACTGACAGGTGATGAATCAG
The DNA here is from genome assembly GCA_013399015.1 of Galbula dea. Classification (NCBI taxonomy): domain Eukaryota; kingdom Metazoa; phylum Chordata; class Aves; order Piciformes; family Galbulidae; genus Galbula; species Galbula dea. Next base: position 5,030,444 of record VWZX01010273.1, read on the forward strand.
CAGCAACAATTTTATTGACTGTAGAAGAAGTCTGAGAACATGTAGTTTTACAGATTTTTATCATGTACTTATTAATATTGCCATATCATATCAATGTTATTCTTTTGTATCATGTATCAATGAAATGCCACGCTTACTCTCTGGTGTAAGTGACCCGTTAGATTATTTCATTACCCAGGAGCTGTACAGCACTGCTCTCTAAAAGACTTTGTATCTTTACAACTCTCTCTTTTTTTTTTTTTTTATTTTTACACCTTTTGTGATTTTTAAAAAACCCCATTTTTTTCAGAAGGTAAAAAGACAGATAATGGAAGAATAAGTTTTAAAGCTGTTAAGTCTATACTGTAGTGGTTTTGTAAATTTGGTACTATGCTAGCACTGTTCTCAATTTCCCTGTGTCTGGATAGTGCCCATAAAGAAAGCAGTAAGTATAACTGGATATCTGTCTTGTACATGATATAGATGTCAAATTTGCCCAGTGTGCTGAATCTGCAGAAGAGTTTTCCTGCATCTTCATGTTGAACACAATGATGCACTGTCCTATGCTGTGTTAAATAGTCCATGAAAATGTGAGGCAATACAGCATGACAGCTGTTTAACTCTCTGACACAGTAGCATTTCTAGATTTACTGTAAATGAAAAGACATGAAGGGGGGGGAAAAAACCCCCCGCAAACTTACTTATCTACATGAAACAGTTTTCCAGTTGTGGAGACTTACAAGGTGTCTTTTTTAGTGCCCAGTTGTACTTTCTGTCTGGCAGCAGGAGGCTGTGGCCAATGCTTTGAATATTGCTTTCAGCAACGGTTAAGTAGCAAGACAGTTTTCAGTTCCCGTTCTATATCCCATTCTGTCTATGATGTATTTTAGTGTTGATCAAGTCCAATCACTGTCTTTGAGCAGAACACCAGCTCATTCATTATTTAGATGAGTTGAAGCCTATAAAGCTTAGGATTTCATCCATTTTATATGGAATTTAGGTTCTATGCTTGCCCTTTCTACTTATGACTAAATGTATTCACCTCTTTTTTTAACATTTTGTGTTTCTCTGCCATTCTCAGCTATAGACACAGAAATAAACATACCCACCTAGTCTTTCTGTTTTCCTTGTGTGAACAGCATACAAACTTTTCCAGTTTTACCATTTTTATGTGGTTAATAATGAAGCTGTAACTTGCAATAATACAAGTGTCCCAGTTCCTAATTTTCCCCTGTAAGTACTAGGAACCAAATTTCCAACACTAGGAGTGAGATTTCTCCTTGCAAATATGTGACCTGCTCATGTGAAATATTTACTGATCCTTTTTGTAGCCTTTCCCCTGACTCCATCACACTGAAGAAAGAGCGATGCTGTTAATTAGCAGCAGTAACTGACTGTGAAGAGTAGCCAGATTAGGCAATGAGATGTATTCTTTGGCAAATATGCTCATAAATCTGCACTAACAAACCAGTAAAATCTTCACTGGTTTTTGAACTATTGTTAATGACTTGGCATTTGTTCCATTCAGTTCTGGTTGCTGTCAGCCAACTTAATCTCTGTCCAATTTGCTTACTACATGTGCTCCATTTTTACTGAGTGACTTCAGGTTGTGTTTCCTAGCTCCTTAAGACATTTATGTATCGTGCCTGACACAGTCTTCCCTTCAGGAAAGGTGTACAAAAGGGTAAAACTCAAGAGGTTGGCTTCACTATAATTGTTTAGCTCTTCTACTTACTTTAGATTTCTGTAACATTTTCCATATGAAGATGCACTTAAATGTGTGGAATGGCAGCCATCTATCTATTGAGGTATGCTCCACATAGCATGTTGTACCAGTGCTCTGGGAGTGTATTTTGGTCAGTGTGTTACTTTTGATCTGTGTAGTTTGAAATACTTACCTAAAAAATCCTCTTCTGTTTCCTGTGGAAGAACTAAGAGACTGACAAGAAGAAGGGTCTGGACTCTGACTCTATTCAAGAGCAGCAGCTATGTTACTCCTACTAAAAGTGCACAGTATGGTAGTACCTCATGGAGATGAAGTATGTTGTTAGGATGTTTACTTTGAGAAAATTCTGATGGTAGAACTTGTGAACTTTTCCCCATGCAGTTAGGTAGTGATGGCTGCATGTCCTATGTCCTTAAGTTGCTGGGAGGGCTTGAGTCCGAGAACTGTGCATCTTACTGCTTTTAGTAAGACAAACCTACAATTCTTTTGTTTGCATCTTAGCAAGTATAACTTTTCCCAGTGAGAGTGCCAGAGCACTGGCACAGACTGCCCAGAGAGGTTGTGGAGTCTCCTTCTCTGAAGATACTCAAAACCTGTCTGGATGTGCTTCTGTGTGACCTGCTCTAGGGAATCCTGCTGTGGCAGGGGGGTTGGACTGATGATCTTTGGAGGTCCCTTCCAACTCCTAACATTCTGTGATTCTGTGATCTGGCACGTTTGCTTGTGCTTGGTTTATATTTATGTGTATAACGTAAATAGGATACAACTAAACAGGATAGAATTGCCTTAACTGACCTGAAGTGGTTGTAGAGGGCAGCATAGTGGGTATTTGTGTGACATTCCTCTGAAGGATTGGTGAAACTGTCTGTGGTAATGCATATATTATGCAGGGAGTTTTTTTCAAACACCAGCAGTTTGAGCTATCTAACTTAGAATCCTATCAGCAGATTGCATCATGTGTTTAGTACACCATAGTCTGTCACACAGAGACATCTCTAAAGGATGCCATTAAACTATAGGGGCTTTAGACTGCAAAACTTCAGTTAGTGAGCAGTCAGGCACTCTGGAATATTTATGGCACGTGTTGTACCATAGTATGGGGGGAACAACCTATACAGTGAGTGCTACAAATTGTGACTGCAGTGCAGTTGGAGAAGATTGTCTTTTGCCTAGATATTTTCTAAAGGTACTCAGGGAGCATAATCTGAATAATCCTTCTGTTGCTAATCAGAACATTTGCATACTCTGACTGGAGAAAGATGCATGGACAATAAACTAGCTCTTCAGAAGACAAATATTAGCATAAAATTTGTCTGCAGGCATAATGAAGATTATAAGGTCATAGACCTCTCAGGTTCCCAGGCCTTCTTGTCTAGAGTTTTCAGTAAAGGCTAACAGTTCAACAATGTACAGTATTCTGCAGGAGGGGGAGGGAAGGGGGGGACGGAACTAAAAGACCCTCAACACATTGCTAGGTGGGCTGTTGTGCTTCTGATAGCATAAACCCCACAACACGTAGGCTAGATATATCTTCAGGCTTCTGTCTGAAATGGTTGCACATGGATGTTTTTGCATGCTCTTCACTTTCAGTGATATCATTCATATTCTGGGGGGGGGGAGAAGGAGTAAAAATGCCTTAAAAAAACCCCCCTCAAAATGCTTGCCAAAAATCAGTGGGAAGGAGTGAGAAGGGTTGTCATGACAACCTCCAGCATTGTACCTCTGAAGAATTGCATTACACCTTTGACACACTTGCAGTTTCTGCAGTGATTATGGTGTAGTTTCATTCTGCTTACTTTAACTTGTATCCTTGTAGATACAACATTGCAGAAGGATGCCCTTTTGATGTAAGGGCACTTTTGATTCTATATCTGTGACAAATACCCAGGTTTAATAGTTTTGGACTAAATTCTTCATAAGCTTACATCATGAACGTGCAGGGTTGTCTCTCTTGGCACTGATAGAGCTACTTTCTTTCTATAAAAGTTCCAGAAGGAAATATGTTAGTCTTGTGTTTTAATTTTATCAGCAAGCATAAGAAAAAGAATTCTGGAGTACATTGAATCTTTTTTAGCATCCCAGTTTGACCAATTAACTATAGGAATAATTATTCATACATCCCTATTCAAAACCCTTGCTTTAACTTCAAGCGTAAGATTGCTCTAGGGTTTTACAGGCAGAAATAAGGCTACAGGACAGGTGGCAGCAGTTTACTTATGAACACAAACTGGAGCTTTGTCTTCCAGTATCTGAAACTCCAGAGTGTGTTGTAGTTGTATTCTGCTACTATGGACCATTAAGTTCAACTGTTTTTATCTCTTTGTCAACTGGTTTTGCAACTGTCCTTAGGAGAACTGGTAGTTGTTTCTCAGTGTCTGGGAGGACTGTCTGTTGAACAAACTGTGTTAATTAAGCCCCTTCGAAAAGATATGGGAGAGAAATTTACTGTGAGAGACAATAGTATGTTTCTAAAATACTACTGGCTTCTCTTACAATTCAAGTATAATCCCATCCAAGATTTAATGGTACATAAATGGCTATTATTCATATTAATGGCCTATACTTATCCTCTCATAGAAATAATGTAATGCAAATAAAGCCTGTTAGAGCATTAATCATAAGTGACCACAAAAATATAAATCTAATATTGTGTTCTGTAGCCTTTAAATAGCAATATCCTTGAAAGAGATTAAAGCAGCTTTCATTTAATCAAATAGTCTGCATAATTTGGGAAACTGCACATTGCTTTGGCAAGCAATGAAGATGATAAAATAATTGCAGAATTGAAGTGATATTGGAAAGACTAATGCTATTAAACTTTATAATGGCACAGTATCTATGCGACAGGCTCTCACAGGAGCTGAGGAAGGTAAGAGCCTACCTTAACTTTTGATCAAAAAGGTGAGAAATGCCTCAGAAACAAGCAACACCACATATGCTTAGAACCCCCCCTTTTTTTTCCCCATGCTTTTTAGCCAGGTTGTATATGTGAATAGTGTTCCTGAAAAGAGAGGAATAGAAAGATGAAAATCTAAATATGTTTAATCATGTCTTTTAATGGAGATTTGAGATACTTCAGTGAAAGATGCAACATGAGAAGCTGTACAGAAATAAATGAAATAATGCATAATGAAAGCTGTGCTAAGAAATTTTACAATGCAAATCTACTTAAGCAATCATTTTAAATCTACTGTACCATTTTGAGTACAAACATACTTGACCTAAAGACATTATCAGTTAGCTAGAATGATTCTCTTGAGAGGCTCTATGAATCAGTTTTAGTATTTTAGGTTACAGTTGCTATACTTAAAGATGCTTGAATTTCCAACATGAAAGGTAAGATGAATCCACCAGTGCTGGGTAACAGGTGTTAGTGCTTACTAATGTGTAGCTTGAACTGTGTTACAAGTATAAGGAGATTGAGTTGGCAGTTGAAAACAGAATGTAAATAGCTTCTGAGGTGCAAAATGCAAAATATTTTTTTGTTCAACCTTTTAGCAGAAATATATTTTTCCTTTTGCACTGACTCAGGGCTAATGCATATAGTGATGCCACTCAGGAATCTTTCCTAAGCATCAATTAAGGTTCATTCAGAGAGGCATCACATTTTCCTTCATCCATTTATTCAGTTATTGTTATACTAAAAAACTTATATTTTTCTTTGAAAACATATTGTGGGAGCAGAAAGCATTATGAATATTAATGAAAGCAGATTTTGTTATGTGTATGCTTAGATATTTCCACTGGAGATGTTTAAGTTTTTCTCTGTTGACTTGAGAGTCAAGCAGTCAGGAAAGACTATACTGTGTGATGCGTGTAAGTAGCTATATTTTTTTTTTTAGGCTTTGTAGTCTCTGTCCTTGGAGGTTTTCAAGATCTGAGTGGATCAAACCCTGAAGAACCTGGTCTGATCTCATAGATACCCTGCTTTCAGCAGGAGTTTGGACTCTCGAAGATTGTGCCAATAATAAACATTGTATCTATTTCATTGTATCTGTTTCAATCACCAGTAGTTGAATGATTTATGAATATAGATGAACTAACTGGGCATTTAGTAAGCAAAAACATACTCATGAGCTACAGAATATAGCAGATGCAGAGTGGAAAGAATTCACACATTCAATTTCTTATTTTTAGCCTAAACGATGCAGCCTGTATATGCTACTTTCCACATATTTTTCCACTGTTGTGATAGTGTTCAGCTTCATTTCAGTCTAATCTGCTGCTTGAAAGCAGCAGAGCATAATTAAGAGAGCTGAAAAAAAGAATTCACATCATACACTATTGGTGCCAAGAATCTGTCTGCCATTAACTATAGTGAGGAAAAAACCTCGTTTTCTGTAGGGAGACAATAAGAAAAACCATCTTAGTTTCCCTGAGTTTTTGACTGTTTGAAATAGTAGCTTAGGATATCTTTGTTTTCTTAGGTATTCAGCAGGACCTAGTTAGTAAGAAGGCTGTTAATGGATCACATTTTAGGAATGGGAAACCTAATCAGAAATTGTTAGATTGGGCTGTAAATATTGAAGTAAGACTAGCATTCTCTGTTCATGAGAGAGTATTTTATCTTAACTGGTATACTCTTGTTTACCTTGTGCTTCTTGAAGTAGTCTTATACTCTGATATTTCTGAATTGGTAGATTATGTGATGTTTTAAGCATTTAACATGCAGACTCTATAAACTAGATTTGCCTTCTTGCATTGAATTTCTTAGGCTAAAAAGCACAGTCCTTATAAGCTGTTTCTCCCCTTTCCACCCCCAGGATAGTGTTCAGAGTTTCAATTTACTCCAACCCACTGCTTGAGACACAGAACACTTGCTATTATGTAAGACACTTCACTTTCATATGTTTTTTATGTTACATTTTGTCATATTAACTTTCACTGCTTTTAGATGATCTTTTGTTGAAAGTAACAGAGCAACAAGATAGTGGAGGGACGAGGTCACTATGTGCTTTTACAGTAGGATTTGCAACAGATGTTAGAGAGCTTTCAGCGTAACATTTCCAAGAAGAATTTGGTGTAGCACTCCGTTCCCATGAATGAAACAATCTATCTGTGTGTTTAAGTAGCTACATTGATCTTCCCTTCTGAGAAGGGACAACCATGAAAAATGGACCTGGAGGTTGTATTAATTATTATATAAATGTCTATTTTAAGGACTTTGAGAATAATGGCTGTGGATATAAATGTAGCTAAATGTGATTTATGGATGTGTATCTTTTTAAGTCTTGACTGTTTTCATAACAAAGCAGGGATTTAAGAACTAGCTAAACTGTAAGAAGACAAGTACAGACTTCCCATTAGAACTACACATTTTAATATGTGTAGAGGGCATTTTTTTATTTATACATTTAATACACACTAAAATGCTGTGTTAAAATATGCCCTCTTGTATTGATGTCCAAATCTTTAGCCCATGCTACTGGCAGTGAAAATGACCCTTTTGCAGCTGCCAGCACAAAAGTGTGTTGTAAACCAAACCAACTCTGTCCTAGAGATCCTCATTCTCCAGGGTATGCATGATGTACAAAATAGAACATAAAAATGAAGCAGAATCCTGAGGTTTGCCACAGGGGGGCCCTAAAACCAGTGGCTTTTAGCCATCCTTGAAAAGAAGCTCTTCAGTTCTCCCCTGTGGTTCTCCCACCAGTCGTAACAGCACAGCTGAGGCGGCAGCTACCCTATAATTAACTGCATAGTCTGTATTTGTGCTTTCTGTCCCTACTGAGGAAAAGAAAAATCACAGAGCATGCAAGAAGAGTTACTGTTGCTTCACATAGGATTAACCTTACTTGCTTTAAAAATGAAAAGACATATGAATGATGTTAATTAAAAAAAAAAAGAAAAAAAGAGAAAATGACAATCTAGGAAACCAGTCTTTTCTCCCCTTTTTTCTTGAGATGGAATATGCTCATCTCTTTTATTAGAATTCTCTTAGATGTGATTGCTTGAAAAGTGTGAATTAATTATGGCAGTAGTGCTTTTATTACTCCTTTCCTGTTCTAATTCATCTACCTATCTACATCTTTCTTAGTTTTCATGTCAGCGGTGAGCAAGTACGCTTAACAAGGGGTGGTCTGCAGCTCTTCAGGCAGCTGTGGGTTTTGCAATATCTCAAGATCTGTGATGTCAGAAGGTCTGTTTGATAAGCTGAAAGCACAGTTGTGTGAAGAAAAGGGGAAGTGAAAGCTGCAGTGGTAGACCTTGTTACATTGCTGAGGAGGCCTCTGCATGCCTATTTCCACCCAATCCCAAAATTCTGGCATGCCCCCCTCTAAAAGCAATTTTCATGCAGAGAATCTCTGGAGAGATAGGCCTCTTTAACAATGGCATAAACACAGAAAGGCTTAAGTTTTATTATAAACATTATAAAGAGATCTGAATAAAATATATTCCAATAAATGATGGAAAAGCTTGAGGTTAGTCAGCAGCCAAAAAAGATGATGAACTTTCCCAAAATGCAGATCAGCTATTTAATAAACACAGAAACCCTGTTATAATGTTTTAGCTTTTATGGGTAAAATAGTTCAATTCTGTCTCTTTCCCAGCTGTGTTCCTTTCCCTTCCTAACCTTCATTGCCTTGATTTTGTCGTGCAATACTGTCTGCCTGTCCCAGAACATAAATCATTGTCTACATTTTTAGATGACTTGTGAAGAGGAGAATGCAATCCACTGAAGGCAAATTGGTTAAAAACTCTGCCTCTCTGGCATATGCTGAAAATTTCTTAAAAATCTGCCACACAGATCCAGGACCAGACATGAAGAAGGAAGAAAAGTAGGGTTTTTTTACAGCAGCTGAAGACCAAAAGTTAGAACTCTTATGCTTCCTTGAAGAGACATCTATCAGGCATATGTACATACTCTGCTGTATATTGGAGCATATTTACAATCTATGTGGATCATACAGATTTACAAAATTCATTTATGTTTGCTAATTAAACGAAGTTAAGTGCAGTAAGTGCACTAAATACAGTAAAATAACTAAAAAATTATTCATCTTTCTGTCAGTGTCTGTAAATAGTGTCAGAAGTGTTTCTTTTCCAGCCTATCAGTTGTTTGGTTTTGCTAGTAAGCAGGAGTGTAATTACAGCTTGGAGGTTGCTGCTGATACTTTAAATCTGGAAATTTTAACTACAGATTCTTGATTCCTTTTTGTTCTTTATTTAGAAGTCTACAGTGACAAAGGTGCTAATTTCTTTCTAGATATATTTCTCAATTATTTAAGCATATAATGAAGCAAAATAATTGTCTAGAAAAGACAAATGCCATGTTTTTCAGTCTATATTATGAGAATATCCAATGTCTCTTGGTCTTTACAGACCCACAACTGCTGACTAACATCTGTTTAATTTATTCCCTTCATATTACTTTGCTTTGCCTCTGCTTCTCTTCCAAGTTCTTGGCTGCATTTTGCCTTTTGCCTGCTGACTTTTCTTCCTATCCATGCACACTGGTGTCATACCTCTGGCTTTTTTTCAGTTTATTGCATATCTGACTCAAATTTGTTTTTCTCTACCAATTATCAGCTCATCACACAAAACGTGTAACTTTCTGTCCAGCAATTTCTATGACCCTTGTACTGAATCAGTCTTGATTTGATATCATCACGTACTGCCATTTTGTTGGTGTGAATAACAAGTTTAGCTTCTACGAACTTCTCCTATCACCTGTTCCCCCTGACATATTTCTTTCCTAAACAAGTTTATTTCTAACTGCACTTCTTCTTATAATTCTAACTTTTGTAGGCAGCTGCCAAATGAACTGATTCACCATGGAGTGCTCAGTACTAGTACAAACTTTTCTGATTCCACAGATTTAGACATAATGGTCAAGGGCCTTAAAATCACAAATCCTGTCAAATAGAGGCTTTCATGGTTATTTTGATTTCTCCTTCACAAGGCTGATGTATTTTTGTTTCATTTTTAATCTTGACAGAAAGTATAGTTCATATCTAAAATTCATTTAGATCAAATCAAGAACTACAGCCACAGACATGAGTGATTGACTAAGCAAGTGAAGTAGTTCACTTGCTTTGCGTGACCAAAGGCTTCTGAGATCACTAGTAACTTTGGTATTTATTAATGGGTGCTCACTGTTTTACTAGTAACATGAGAACACCTTAGTCAAACCGGGGGCATGTGTGCTGAACAAACAGGCAGCACTCTCTCTTGTACTGTACAGTGTAAGTTAACAAGTATGTAAACACTGCGTGAAAGGTGTAGAAAGATTTGTTCAAGATTGCACATCGATAGCAGGCAGGGGAACAGAACCTCCTGATTTCAAGTCCTAGCCTACACTGACTTTGTTGTGCCAACATTTGGCTTGTAAATATAATCTTTTTTCAGCTAACAGTTCTTTTGAATTCAAGTAGATATATGTTCAATACAGATTAAACACTCCTTTTATTGTTGATATTGCTGACCCAGATTCACTGCTCTACAACCTGAGCAGAATATTCATTCATGTTCTGAGATGGAATATGAAATACTTCCTAACACTTAGTGCAAGTGAAATCCTTACTTGACACTTTCGTATACTTCTTTTTGTAACTCCCATCAAAACTGCACTTCCCGGTTCATCTGTTAACATAATTAATTTATCTTCTTTGGCTCATACTGTGCCCAGAACCCACAGTTCAGTTTGTTGTGTGATACCACAAAATGCTGTTCCTTGTGACTGCTTTAAAAACATACTAGTGACAAAAAAATTGAGATTATATTGCATGTATATTCAGTGCCTTAATGCAGACTTAGCTCCAAGCTTATGTGAATTCCTTAAGATAAAAGAAATAACTCTCACTGATGAAGCCTATGTCAGATATAGGGTGCATATAGAGTGTACACAAGATGGTGAGTTAGTGATATCTAAAAAATTTAACATTTGAGATGTTTGACATGTTGAATGTGTTTAGAGAGACATGAACATGCATGTGTTTTTGCAGATGCTTTTTTCAGCGTTATGTCTCAGTAATTTGCAAAGGCAATGGGAGGGAATAGCTGTCCCTTATTAATCTCCAGGAAATTAGGAACAGCTCTAAGAGTCTGTGTTATGCTATCACCTAAAGATATCGTTCAGGTTTTTGGTCTCTCTGTATTGGTGCTTTACAAGCAGAGATGACTGAATTCCAGTTTGTAACTGTTTCTGTATTAAAAAGGAATGGCAGCTGCATTTAAACATCCAGGAACGTGAGCATGGGTTGCTTTAATAAAGGCATGTACTGTTGCTTTGTTACTGCTTCCTCCACTATTGTGGAGGAAACAGGAAGCAAATAGGCAAGAGACAATGCTGCAATTCCTCATTTGCCAGTGATTCTAATAATCACTGGCAAATGATTCTAATAATCTAATGCCTTCAAATGCTGTGTATTCAGAAATGAGTATGGTATGCCTGTTGAGTTATTAATGCCATATTTTCTCAGTTGTTAGCATATTTTCTCTATTTGAACAGATTTTGTAGTATTTTTTTTCTGCACCTCTGAAATTTGTACATGAAATTACTCTGTATTGCCCCATTCTAGGTAACTTGTTTTTGGGCCAAGTGTATTGCCTCATGATTTGGTTGGTAAGAACAGTCAAGGTCTGCTTGGGCTAGTGGCCTCTCATAACAGGCTTTGTTTGGTCTTTAAATTACACAGTAGTATGAAAAGGGAGTAATTTTGGGATAAAATTAAAATAAATGAATCTAGATTGAAGCCCCAAGTAAATTGACTCTGTGATCCTTTAGTTTTTATAAATCAGCTCAAGGTGTTATTCATGAAACTCCGATCAATACTGTCATGAGCTGAAGTGGTGCTTGCTGTTTTTCCAGATCAGTAACACTGATAAAAAGCTGATACAACGATTTCAAGATCCATTGCCATTTTTGGTTCATTAATTATGGAGGTGAGCAAATATGATGGGCTGGCAGGAGAGAAAAAGCTCTTACAAGGGCACATTCTTCCTGCATGTGAAAGCAGGGCAGTCTGCCATCTTACAAAGAAAGAGAAAAAAGAAAGAGACAGCTCTATTAAAACAAAGAATCCAAAAACCCAGCCCCAGAACAAAACAATGAAGGGTTCTATGTGCCAGTGAAACTTTCCTTTTGATAAGCAGACATTGCAGTTTCTAAGAATAACAGCTTTTATGTTAACATTTTCAAGCCTGAAGGTGGTAGAAGTCTTGATCCAAATGAAAGCATAGTGGCTTACAAGCTCCTTTTGCTTTTTTTTCCCCACATAAATATTATTTGATATTATTGATATTTGATTAATTTTTATCGAATGGATTTAACCAATTAAATAGGAAATTATTGCCTATCAGGAGTAATCTGATTTTCTAATTGCATCACCACTTCTACATTCTGAGCGCTAAATTGTCTTACTTGTTACGTGGGACTGCCTCCCACTGTGTATAATCTTCCAGATGCCTCAAAGATGTATGGAACACATTATAGAAATAGATTTTAAAATGTTACTAACAAAAATATAAGTATCCAGAATGTTTTTTCATTTACAAATTGTTCCAGGGAAAATATGCCTCCCTGCAAGCCAATTTTGATATTTTATGATCAGTAATTAGCTAATTCTTCCTTAGAACTCGTATTAAAAAAAAGTATAAGGGCATTTAGTAATGATTTGTGAGGTATCATATATTTGTTGTTCTTATTCAGTCCCTAATGTTGACTTTTATGGACTGAGCTGTTCATAGCACTTCATAACTGCTCCTATCAGAAGAAGATTCTTTCTGACTGTGCAATGCGGTGCAATTCATGATACCCAACACAGCAATTAAGATAATAGCAGAACTAATATTATTTAATACAATGTATGTTTTCCTTTTTGTTACGTAGTCTGTGGCCAAGCTATGGTCATTGACAATGTTTTTTTGGACTCCCTCTCTGTAATATGGTATGAGAGTCTGAAAAATCAATGGAAAAAGCGTTAATTGCTGATACTTGCTTCACAGAACTTTCTATATTTTGTTTCCTGCCTTAATATATTCATGCCCAAAGTGAGTTTGTCCCTCAACACCTGTAGTAAAACCATGGCCCATGCAAATCAAGAGATCGTTTGCAATGGCTTTAACAAGGTTCATGGATTCATATTGCCTGAAAGAGTTTTCATAATCACAGTGTCAAGTAGGAGATGGAAGACTGTACAAGCCCATAGTGACTTCAGTTCTTGTGCCTTCCCCCACCTTTATTTACTATTTTGCAGTGTATACTTTAAATAAATGACCCTTTTTAAAATAGTCCAGTAATCTCTCGGGAGCTTTGGTGCTGGCAGCTAGCATACATCTTTCTTGAGAGATTATTCTATCTGTATCAACTACAGATGTATTTTTCAGACAACAGATACTTAAGTATATGTAAGTTTTATTCTTCAGGTTGTGAATGCTTTTGCAAGGTCTGGTAAGGAAAGATTTGATTTCTGTGTCCAACAATTTCTGTGTCAATTTGATTAATCCTTCTAGAGTCCTTAAAATTTGTGAGGATGTCCATGTTGATTTTGATCTATGTAGCAATTGGGAAACTGACCTATGTGTATCCAAAATTAAGGATTGTTTAAATTATATGTCATTTCTATCACACTTATATTCACATGAGAGCTTTGGCTTCCGATGTAAAACCTGCTTAAAAGGTACCTGCAACTTGTAATTCAAATCAAGAAGAGCAGAAGGTCTAAAAATAGATGTTTTGTCAGTTTAATTTTAGTCACACTTTTAGCTCACTTGAGTCATGATTCGTTAGGAAAAAGGCTGTTTACTTTGGAAAATAGAGATGGTAATTAACTAATGCAAAGGGGTCAGTAAATCATAAATGCACTTACAGTGTTTAAAAAGGCTGTCTTTTATCTGCTATGTAACTGTAGAATGCTCTTATTTCTATCAGCCTGCTTGGCTTACCTCTGATGTTGTCTTCATGAATAGCTTTTATTTCTCATGATTGTAACTTAAGACTACCATCAGACAATGTCTCAGCTCTCATTTCTCTTCAGCCGAGCTGGACTGTTTTTGTTGCCAGTCAGGCTGTATTTCCCACACCAGTGTCCCACAGGGGTTCAGGGCAGCTTGTGAGTTTGCCAACCAAGGCACCAAGATGACAGGTGTAAAATGTCCGCATGGAAACTATGAAATGGAGTGCTTAATTTAGCCCTACATTTCAGCCCTTACTGCACAAATATCTTTACCTGGTGTCAGTGCTGTGTATTGGCAACTTTTATGGAGGTTTTTGTTGTTTGTGCTGTGGCATTGTGTTTGTTATTTTGATCTTCTCTCCACTAGATAATTTTGCAAGCATTGTTATTTCTATTACTTTATCTCTATACAGACAAATAAATATTTTATCATAAGGATAATTTTCCAGAGTGAGGTACGCAGCTGGCAAGTTACCATTGTACTTTTCATACATGTAGTGGGTACCCAATAGGTCTAAATGTTTAGTCTTCATGTGGCCATGCTAAATAATTAATGGATAAAAAGTGGGTCTGTGGTAGGACTGCTCATTATTATCTCTGTCAGGTATGCAATTCTCCTTCATAAACACCTACATTGTGCAAGGGTCCACAGTGACAATAGAGAGAGGTAAGAGATGCTGCCTTATGAATAGGCCTCTTAAATTTTAATGACTCTTGGTCATCAAGGTGCAAGCATACAGGTGGTGGTTGTGAAAAGCCACATTGTGTCAATGTCCTGAAATACAAAAAGACCTTTTATAGATTTTGTATTTCTTTTTAAAAATCCTTTTAATTTTATTTCCTGACTATATGAGAGACAATAATAAAGTCAGGAAATTCTTTGTTAAGAATGATGTTAATGCTCACAATTTAAGGTATACTGCATGGACTGGTGCAAGTATGGCAGCTGAGATCATAAGTGTCCTTGTTCTGAAGTCCGTAGGCTACAAAGCCTGGCCAATATTAGAGAAGTTGTTATTATAGACTATATGACTGAATGGAGCTCATTTAGAGGAAATAGTGACCTGACAGTGACCAGATACATTTTTAAGAGGCTAGAGACTGAAACTTGCAGATCTTGTCAGAGTATGCTTCAACTAATTTATTTTTCTAGCACTAGAATTGTTTTTCTTTTAGCAAAAAGGAGCAATGGTTCACTGAGACCTATACTTTACCATACCAAAAAGGGTAATTTTTCTCTATCTAGACAGTTTCGTGTGACAGGGAAATAGTCACAGCATTACTTTAACAAAAGCTAGTGTATCTAGTGACAAGAACTAATTATTTTATAATTGGTTATTAACCGGTCCATACTGACTTTGAGCTTGATGAAATCTTTGGGATGAACATCATTAAGAGAAACAGCAAGACTTCAAAAAGATGTTCCAAAACCCCAATAAATATAAAAAATCCTTAGGGATGTAGCTGGGTGCCATTAAACAGCAGATGGAGGTGGCAGAAGTTGAGTGGAGGAGGTTAATGAATACAGAAGACCTGATTCAAGCATCAGAAGAAAAATCTTGTTTATCTTGTTATCAGACTACTTCTGGGAAGGATCTTACTCCCTAAAAGTATGAACATTTTTCTATTCAGCAGAATCTGTGTAGCACATGCTAAACAAAAATGACTTTGAGAAAGATGCTATCACCACATTAAATCCATATGCCATTTATCCATACATGTGTTGCTGTATGTGTATGTTCTAAAATCAGAGATTACCTGCACCTGAACTTTGTTTTTAAAACATTTATGAAACAGACTTCCGCAGCTCTTGCCACCTTGAGGCTGTTTAGAAACAAATGAGGTAATATCAAAAGTCATGTTGTTTAATGGAAAGAAACAGTCTTGACACTTGTGCTAGATTGGATAGAAAAACCTTAAGAATATGCTTGGGGAATATATATAAACCAACACTATTAATGTACTTACTAAGAAAATACAGCAAAACTGGAAATACCTTAAAGCTGACAGAGGAGGGATATGAACATTATCTCTGTGCCTTCTGATAATATCTGCCATAATAATGATATTAATAACAACAATAATGCAAATTAAACTTCATTGTTTAGTTGATTTAATATGTTGACTCTGACATCCAATGCTGAACTAGTTTTCTTCTGAAACTCTCAGCATTCTTCTGTTGGAGTAAATTCTATGTAGCGCATCATTCAACTGAGTCACTATAAGATTGATTTTTATTTTTTTTTTTCCTTATGTGCTTTGGTTCTTTTCCTTAACATTTATTTAAAAAAAAAAATGCTTACACTTTACTTGACACAAAAATCAAACATGATTTCTTTTGTTTTCTTTTTACTTTTTTACTGTATTTGTTTTTTACCCCGTGAGCCTAGGCTTTGTAACCCTGTTGCTCCAACAGTTAGTTAAAATTCCTGAAGGAGAATTTCCCTAGAACATAATGCAACCAGAAGCAATTGCAGTGCTGCAGGCAGGTTCTCCAAAAACAAGACAGCATTTTTAGTCAACTGGAGTACAACATGTGAAGCCTCCAGGGCAGTGTCGCTAAGTCACTTGTGAGGAGATGTAAATTTCAGTGGCATTGGCACACCTGCCAAGTGCAGAATAGGGCGTCTCTGGTAGAAAGAGCAGGAATACGCATAAACTGACTGTTTCTTTCCCTTGTTTTGTGCCCTGAAAACATGGTCCACATTCAGGTGACAGAATATTGTCAGACTTCTAAAGAAGGCATATTTTTTAACCTGATACTGTGTGATCTGAAAATGGGGTTTACAAAAAACATCTGTGAAATGCAGTCCTGCTAAACAGCAGTTTTAAGCCAGGCATCTACTGCTTGCTGTCTGTGAGACTTAAGACACCCTGCTGGTGTACAGAAAAGATGCATTAAAAAAAAGATCGTTCCTTAAAGTAGCACAATGTCATTACCATACCCCAGGAGGCTGTCATTTAGGAGGCAGCAGGCAGCTTGTGATTGAAGCATCCTGAAAGTTTCTGACCTGTGGTCTCATGCCCCTCTGTGTCTCCTTCTCATGCTCTTCCTTGTTTACAAAAAATTGATGGTGCCACTTGTCAAAAACTTTGGAGTATCTCTCTAAACTGTACTATGGATATGCTCTTTAAACTGAGATACTACCTTTGTATGTTGATCAGAGAGGTCTGTATTTCCATATGTCAGTCTGTGAGGGTGATGCTGTATCAATATTGTGCTCTCTTTCTATTTGAATATGGTTAATGTTAACCAATTGAGTATTTCTACATGCAAACCCCCAGTTGATTTACTGCCTAAGAATTTTGTTTGAAAGTGTTATCACATTATACTATTTAAATCTGCAAATAGTGGCTGCTTTGGTGTGTATTGTATGGTGCAAACACATTTTAATCTGAACTTTATATACAATTAGAGATATTTAATTTTGAGTTGTCCTTTCTACAGCCAAGATTTGTATCTTTTCTGCAAAAAGTTAAACAGAATTGCAATGAGGAAAGGATAGTAATATTTGCATGTACTGACTCAGCATCTGCTAAGGCCTATACCGAACCTGGAAGGGGAAAAAGGCTGATGAGGAAGTGTGCTGTTTGTACACATCACTTCGCTTCTCAGCTATGTGAATCAGGACTAGTTCTACTAGTACCACTCATTTTATAGTCTAGGTTACATCATGCCATCATCCAGCAGATTCTTTCTACTCTGTCTAGATTAATGAATCCCTCTTGCAAACTGTTTAACTCAAACTGGCTATCTGCTTTCTAGGTACCATGTTCTCAAACTGCTGTTTCTCAGGCACTGTTGCAGAATCTTGGTTACATCTGATTTGGCGCTGTATTCAAATCAAGCATACTTTTGGGATTGTATTTGAATTCTTTCTAAAGCTATAGTTAAATCCAGGAAGGCCCTCTTTCTCAACAGCATTAAGCTGGACCACGTGGCCAGCTCTAGTACTACTTATTCTGCCAATTGATGTGGACAGGAACAAATTCCTGCACAAGCACATTGATTGCAATGTGATTTCCTCAAGAAGTTGCTTACTAACAATGTAAACATGAGTGTGGTGTGGAAGTGTGCCATTAAAACTGCCAAGTATACTCCTGACTTTCAAGCATTACATGCATTCTGCCCTAAAGGCATGCTTCTCATAATTTAAGGGACTGGCATTAAAGGCTGTCAACAAGACTTTTTGTAACCAGTAATTATTTCTGACTTTACTCTAGGCAGCTTTGTACAGGCTTGTTAACTCTGCTAGTTCTATCATTATGTATTTCAGGAGAGGTTAGCTTTGTATATTTGCTTTTCAATTACTCTTTTAGATGCAAAGCTGTCACCGTAGTATACTTATGAAGTAGGAAGTATTGAACATCAAGTTTAGCTGTTTTTTTGGTTGGTTGGTTTTGGTTGGTTGGTTGCATGTAGGTAGTGCTTTCTTTTTTTTTTTTTTCCTCTTTAGCTGATTATAGTTTTATTTGTTTGTAACACAAGAAATTACAGTTCTGGTCACCCAATTTCAGTTTGGAATTCTGAATCACTTTTCTAAAGCCTTGAGAGTGATTTGAGATCTTGAAAACACCCACAAAGAAAGATTTAATGAAGGAATTGCTTTGAAAAAGAAAAACTATGGACAGAAATTATAATGGATTTCTAATATGTAAAATTCTTAAAGAATGTAAAAATGTTTTTCTTCTTTGTCCATCTTGGGCAGGACAGGCAGTAATGGACTTAAACTTTAGCAGGGAGCATTCAGATTAGAAGTTAGAAAACCTGTCTGATAGTATGGATAATGAAAATCATTGGAACGATGAGTGGTCTGCATCTTCAGAGGTTTAAGAACTGACTGAACAAATGTCAAGCTCCTAATGCTGTTGAAAAAACTTATCTAACACGACAGGAGAATGAATTAGGTGACCCTCTTCTGCTGGTGTCAGAAGACTAATCTTGATCCTATTCATATTTGATATTCTGAATTGCATCTTTTTTGAAGCTGGGGAAATACATTTCCTCCTCTCCCCAGCCATGTGCATCTGAAGTGCTAATAATAGCTATTACTGGATATATCAAGGCCATTGGGGAAAAGACTAAACGTTTCTAATTTTAGAATGTATGATATGATCTGGTTAGAATTTCCCTTGTTTCTTAAGTGTTACACAAAGATTATTAATGACCACATTGTTCAAGTGCTGAAAGGTATCTTAATGTTTGAAGAGCAGTATGAAGAAAAGTAGTGTTAAGGAAAAGATGAGAACACTAGAGCAGAGAGAAAAGGAAAATATCTGAAAGCTTTTGAAATCAGACAGGAAAAGTTCCTGTTAACTCAAGGATTGAAAGAAAAGCAAAGCACTAAAATGCATCAAAACAGGAAAAAGGAGGAAGAAGATGCAGCATCTAGAAAAAGGAGCACAAAAAGTAAAATTAAGGAGAAGTTAGGGGAAAAATAACCTAGCAGAACGAATAGAGCTAAGAAAAAATAACACTGTACATGTAGAGAGGTGAATACTGTCATGACTAGGTGAACAAAAAGGGGTACAGAATGGTGCTATTTATCAGGATAATCTATCACTTTTTCTAATCTGAGGTTAAAGATGAAGTATATGTAAAAATACTGCTTTTCTTTTAAAGCTAGAAATCCCTCCTATTTTACCTAGTGAGACTAGTATTCCCAGAACACCACCACTCCACTCCATATATAATCATGACATAAATGCAAAGCTTTGTCATGTAGACTTGTGGATAATGTCTTTCATGTTGCACAGTAAAGCAGTGGGAAGAGAAGTTGTTGATGGTAGTGGAAATGGAGACCAGAGCTTTCCGTTGGACAGGACAGATCACTAATGGCTACGTGACTGCTGTACAATGCCTGTGAATGTGGCTGGTGGATTTGGTCCTGTTTCTAGTGGGACTCTGTCCATATCACAGGGACCACCATCGCAAGTTTCACCAGTGAATAACAGCAGTGAGCAGGAGAGATGCCAATATTGAGGAAATATTAGCACTGGAAAAGTGCTGTTAAATAGAGCTATTCCACATCAGAGGAAGAATAAAGTGCATTAAGAACTTTATTTTCAGATAGCCTAAGTGCATGTAGTAGGTTTATTTTCTCACTTGCAACCACACATGTACGCAGGAGGGTGCATGCACAAAAACTATAAGTAAAAATGTTCCTGTCATTAATAATAAAAGAATTTTAAAAAACTAGGCATGATAGAAAATATATTAATTATGAAACATCATTGTTATTTCCAAGGATTTACCAGTTATATTAATTTTTAGTAAACATTTACCTGTTGTGAAAAGCTTCGTGCATTCTGTGGGTGATCACATGAGTGACTTCAGTTACGGTAATGCCATTACTCCCACGAGTAAATGTTGTTCCCTATAGGTCAAGGAATATGGCCCTAAATGGACACTAAAGAAGAAGGGTTGGGAAGCATAAAAGAAGTTTTAAGAGGTTTTTCTGGTTCTGCAGGCAAGCAGATATGGAGATGATGAAGAGAAAAAAATCTTGAAAGGCAAAACAACTTTCTGCAGTGTCTCTTTCTTCAGAAGTGTCTGTTGCAAATATTGACTTATGCCATTTCTTTAGGTTTGTGGGACATGATCACATTGCAGCATAAAACTGGTGTTAGTACTTAAATGAAATAAAAACCAGAGCTGGCCTGTTGTGGTCACATGTACTCGCTACATTTAGATTTTACAGTCAGGCTGCAGTCGGTCTAAAAATGATTCTTCAGACTTGCACAGAGCTGTTCAGTTTATGTGGAACCTAAGCTATCCTCAAAAGCTGCAATTAGCCTTTTTTGGAAGCAGAATAACAGACTGGGTGGATTATTGTCTTGCTCTGATATGGCAGTTCTTTTTTTGCATTCTACAGGATTTCGTTTGTTCCAAGGAAGTATTAAAATGTCATTTTTCTTGCCTGGAGTTTGCTTTTTCCTTTAGAGCTTGTGTGACAGTCTTTTGTGGTTGGAAAATAGCAAGTAACTTGTGAAGAGTTTTCCATGAGGAAAGATGACTGCTATATTTATCTTGTCTTTGCCAGTGCACTAGTTAACAGCTTTTTGTCCTTTCCAGAAACCTTTCAGTAAGTGGAGTGTCAATGATTTCAATGTTGGCAATGTCCTATTAATGTCATCCAATATATCTTAGGCACAACAGATAGGACAGTTGTCACATACAAAGGGTGAGTTTGCCTCATCGTAATTTGTGAGCCAGGACAAATTGAAAAATTATCAGATGATGTTTCCAAGGCTGTGATCTAACTGCCCTTCTCTATTCCTCCTCTCCAAAAAGTTCCTTCTGCCAAAGCCCACTCTTGGCTTCAACTATGCAGCCTTTGAGTGAGTTTACTTCCATTTATGTACAATTTCTATCAACTTATGAAATGGATATTCCCCTGCAAAGATCTATTAGGACTTCAGTTTGAATCAAGAGTGTGCTTTTGAATTAAATCTTATGATTTTTACTACTTCCAGTGTTTTGGTTCTCCTAGTGGAGTAGTTTCAGTGTGGAGGAACTGGGTTCCTTTCTAATAAAATTAAGGAGGAAACTTAGGAACACAGCTAATGCATTCCACCATCGCAGGGCATAATGCATCTAAGTTACCAGACCAAAGCTTATTGTAGTAAAACCTCTTTAAACATGTGTAGTGTGGACACTGTGCCCTCAGCCCCAACTGCTGCTTGCTGCAGATCTGTTTTTTTACTCTTTATGAGTAGAGATCAGAACAGTGCCAGAGTCAGCGCTCTCAGGGTTTTAGGTAATATTGTTCTTATCTCCAGTGGAAGGTAACTTGCCAAACATTCATTACACAAAATAATTACAACTAACAGTTTCTGAGCTCCTCCTGTCCTCCAAATAAATCAATGTCATTCCTGTATATAAACATCAAACTCAAGTTAGACATTAGTGTTCCTTCAAAGGACATTGCTTGAAAACCCCTTGTTTGCTTTGTATATTGTGATAAATGCAAATTGTTCAGGAGTTTTATGAAAGGAAGTATAAATTGCATGAGTGTACTTGCTGTGACACTGAACGGTTATGAATGTTAAGCAGTAACTTTCCATGCCATTAGTTTTATATAAAAAGAAAAATATGTAGGTTTTCTAATCAGTGTTTGCAATTAAGACTTCAAGAAATGGCTTCACTGTTCTTTTGCACCTGTTTTGGTCATGGTGAAAATCAGAATGTGACCTATTGCAGGTATCTAGTCTTTTTCCTTTTGGTACTACTTTAAGTGATTTCAGACATTGCGATGGAAAAATCTTTTGTGTTCTTTTAAAAGTTTATGTGGGTATTTATGGTCTCATAGTTTTCCAGACCTGGGTTTGAGGAATTTATTGTATGGATGCCCTCATTTCTGATGAGCTTTTCCTGAAGGAAGGCTATAAGTTCTGTAAAAACTTTTCCCTTATGGAGTTTGCAGTATGTTAGCAACTGTCAGAGCACAGAATTCATGTTCTCTCCCATCTCAAAGACTTTAAGTTTTTTGTTGCCTTCTGACTTGAATACAAGATGGCATGCATAGGAATATAGAAGATTAAATTTGAAAAGGATTGTGTGTCAAGACTATAAAATATTATGCAAAGATTCTCTGAGTCTTTCTTTATGGTCTTAGACTTTACTGGATTTGAAGTTCATTCTAGGTTTCTCAAAGGTTTGCCATGACTCTTGGCTTTTATTTGAGCCTAAACAAATGCAGAGTCATTTTTACCTGTACAAAGTATTGAAACTTCATCTAGACTTCATCTGGAGGTATTTGGATTTTTTCCTCTGAAATTGGAAAGCATACATTTTTCCAGTTGCAGATCATAACTAATGATGTGTGTAAGATAGTTAAGAGTAGATAGGGGGCAGCTGTAGTGCAGACTCTCCCTGTAGGAATTCTATGGGTAATGATACAAAGTCATGCTACATCAAATTCTTCTGCATCTGGACAACTAAAATCTGCCATTCAGACCTTGCTGTAAGGATGCTTACTTAATGAGATATTCAGCAGTGTTGTATCACTGTGTCCTTTTCTCACCAAATTTATCTTTCCATTTGAAAGGTTTTAGTAAGTGACTGGTGTAGGCAGAATGTAAATTACTCATGGGTGGTGAGGTAACTGCGGTCATCCTAGCACATGCAAAAAGTAAACAGCTTTCATAGTTCTAGTGAAATTGTTGGGGTTTTTTTCTTGTGAGTGACTCACTAAAAGTGGAGGCTGGCTGCAACAAAAATACATATGGTACCAGTGGCTCATTCAGCCAAAAGTGTGAATTAACTTTACTAAAAATGTTGTTTGGAACTATCCTGTAGATCTAAACAGTCCTGTGAACTCCATTACACTGGCTTTTGTTGTGTAAAGCAGACAAGAGCAACTTTTGAGTAGCTTTAGCAACAGAACAACCTTTTCCCTAAATTAGTTCCAGAGAGCTGGCATTAGCTTCTCTCACCTTTAGGCTTTGAAACCCTTGAAGTTCTTCATGACTATTTGGTAGTTAAATATAGTGTTCATAAAAACTAAGAAGGCTTATGCTTCCCACAATGTAACTTCTGTAACTTAGTAAGTTCTGTATAAGTATCTTAAGCTTTATTTCTGTATCTGCAGTGCTTAGTGTATTGCTAAAATGGGCTATCTTTTTCATACTTTCAGGATTTTTAAGGAAGAGAAATGTTTATTGATTATTTAATGCTGAATTCTCTCTGAACAAATTTTTTGCCTTCTGACTATCCTCAGTGATTAATATGACTCTTTGGAACGAACAGAAAGCAGCATTGATAGCATTCTGCGGTTGTACAACTCCTTTCACATGGTGACCTAAAGATGTTTTACAGTGTAGATGTGGTGCACCCTTCAGTTGTAGGAAGGTATTGTTTCACAGAAGAGGAGAAGGAAATTAGATGCTTCCACCATTAATGATATTGTGTTCTTCATTTAGGACATGGGATCGTTTGGAAACCCCACTTTTTTCACTCTAAAGGGAGAGAAATCATCTTACCTGTTATTTATTTGCATAATCCATTAGATTTTGTGGGAGAATAAAGTTGCAAAGTCTTTCAAAAAGCACTTCAATTAGTCTCAAAATACGTGGAAACATATGCTTTTGTATCCAGGAGAGCCACATATTTTTCTTAAATTATTTGACACTCAATTTCTTAGACTTTAACTTCTCTGAGTAGCAAAAAGTAATACTGAAGGAAAAGTTGAAAAAGTTAACTGGGTTTCCGATAAATCAATTCTCTGTGTGTCTGTATGTCTTGTACCATAGCTGATGGTGTGTAGTTGCCAATATTCCTCCTTGGACTATAAAGATGAAAAGCAGAGGACAATCAGCCTAATGATGATGTATCACTAAAGCATTTCCAGATAATTATCTTGAAAAGGAGGAGTTGATTGCATAATTTCATTAGGTGAAATACTGTTGAGAAATTCCTCAATTTTGCAATACAGACTTGTAACACAAAATGCAAAAAATGAAATTAGTAAGGAGAGCTCATTATCTGAGTTTATTATTAGTGTTCTTTAAGCTGGTTTTCAGTGATAAGAATTTGTTGGTTAGCTAAGGGTGTTAATGCTTTTAAAGTTCTCAGTACAAAATGTTGATTCACTAGGGAAATACATATCTGAGGTCGTGGTAGATGTGAGTTTCAGGCTTAACAGATCTCAGTCATCTGTTGGAAATAATTTGATGCTGATCAAGAAGTGGGTATATACATATGTAGTAAGCAATAAAAAACAAAATTGGATTGCATGTAGTCCATCAGCTGAATGTACTGAAATAATTGAGAGCCATTGAGCTTATGCTTGTTATCTAGACAGTTTTCCTTACAATCACTGTCCTCACCTAAAGGTTTGGTTGCTGCTAACCTTTCTGAGTGCAAAGTGTGAATGTTTTAAGGTGACCTTTGTGCACAGTAGATCATGGGCATTGTAAAACACTGTGTTGGTTTTTTCACTGTGTAATAACACGCACAAAATAATTCTTTGGGATGAATGTCAAGGACATGCAATAAATTCAAGAAACTCTCCCTTGGTCCAAGCAGACCTGATACTCAATGATGCAGTTATAGAAACAAGGACATGAAAGTGCAACTTCATGATGTCTAGTAACCGATGGGACATGAGTCTTCAATAGAATTTGCTTCCAGCTTCAGTGACCCTGAGCTTGTACTAACTTATGAGTAGGTAAGCGCAGATTCAAACTATAAAACTAAATCTTACCTGTAGCAATGACCTTTAAGTTGAAGAAGAGACAAAAGGAGGAAAACCATCTGGAATATTATTTTTGGAACCCTGCCTCATTTTCACTCCTAAACATAGTTGGTGACCCTCTACTACTGCCTGGATCAAACAGACTTGTCAGATAAGGGAAAGTGTCTGACCAAAGCACATTTCAGAATAATGTCTCCTTTGAAGCAGCAGGAGAACCAGCCATCCAATTCAGCATGAATCTGTGACTCTGTGTCATGCTCGAGTCTGTTTCACTGTCTGGGAACCTAGTTCTTTCTTGAAGTAAATTATCCTCTCTAATATATGTGGGTTGGGAGGAGAAACAGGAAGGAATGAGATAAAAAAAGTGCCTTCACTCTCATTAGTCCATGCATGCTGCAGGTACATAATAGGAAAAAATGCAAGGCAACACTTGTCCAGTTGCTACTAGTTGAAATATTGTATTTTCTCCTCACCTGATGATAAATCACTGTAATCTAATGTAAAAAAGCATCTTTGTTATAATTTTTTTACTACTTAGATGCCATGATCAGACATAATAACAGAAATCTAGGGAACCTTAGAGGGACTGAAGTGTTTTAATTTTCTGGCTAGGAGATTTCTTATTATTTTTTAAATGTTACCAAAAGGTTCATTCATTCATTGGTTTTGTTATTGTTCCTTTGCAGAAATGGATTAAAATGTTCTTTTAAAATATTGAAAAGGGAGCTGCTGCATTTCTAATTACTCCTGAAAGCAGTTTAAAGTTAATGGGTTCTGTGTGATCTTTCTTAGATTTCCTGCTAATTAGATGTGCTGCAGTGTTATGAATACAGCCAGTGTAAAATAGCATGGCAAGATGCAAAGCTTTGGAAATGTTCTGGTAACATGTTTAGTGTTATCCATTGACCAAAAAGGAAAAAAGCCACAAACCAACCAACCAACCAAAAAAAGAAAAAGAGGAAAAAAAAAAAAGAAAAAGGAGAGCTGTATTTCTGGATTTTTTTGAATGCAAACTAGAAATGCAATTCTTTTCAAAAGAATGGGGACAGAAGAGAGCATATTTTTAAAGGACTCTGCAATACAGCTTCAAAAAAATAGGTCAGACGTCTGCTCCTGGAGTTCTGTCTCTCTCCACAGGTAGAAAGTATTTTTGATTCAGTGTTTGCTCATCTGCTGTGGCAAATCTAACAAGCTGTTGTAAGACTGCAGGAAGAAAGGCCAACAGAGAATGTGAAGATGACAAATTACCATTCATAAAATGGGTTGAGAGAGGACAATGCTTTAGGAGCTTGTAAAACTTTTCTGAAGTACACCTTGAATTTTTATTTGAATTTTTATTTCTTGCCTGTAGGAGCACAAGGTACTGTATGTTCATCTGAGGAAACAGTGAGGCTGACAAGATGTAGCTCTGCAAAGTGTGCTCTTGAAGAAATGTTCCATTATTTCTGAATTAACAAGGTAGAGGTTCTTTGAAATGCTTTTGTTTGTTTCCCCACCATAGGATACATTCTTTATTTAACCTCATGCTCTTTTTAAATTTGGTGCATTTGCGAAGCTGTTGTAAGAAAAACAATACCTATGTACTGCAATACATTAAAACAACACAAAGATCTTTGTTTAGAGATGCAGCATACTGTTTGCACACACACAAAGCATTTATGACTCAGATATTAGGCTTAATCTTTACCATTAAGACTGGAGATATTTGGAGAAATAGTTTTAATATAAATTAATATTTTATACATCTTATACTGCCATCTCACAATTAACTTACAAACACTAAGACCCATGTGAACTACTTAAGTTTCTACTGAAGAGAGGAAAAGTTTTTCAAGGTGATATTCTGGCTTGAACAGAAGGAGAGGCTTTCAAAAATAGGGATAGGTGCAGTGAGGTGTTGCTCTTTATTGTGTGGGGTTCAGGAACTTCCTTCTCTTGGCCTGCAAAATGCTAGATCTAGCATAAAGGAAACTGTATGCACATCTTTGTGGGTGCCACCTTCTAGGTATGTGCAATCATCATTTTTCCACAATGGAAGTACTTCTATGGTTTGAACTAATTTCATTCATTTGGCAGCTGTTAGGTTGTGTGCAGTGTGATCCATTCATCTTTCTTGCCTTATTGGTCCAGCTTAAATATAGAAGGCCCATACTGATAGAAGTCAATAGCCACTCCTCCCCTCCACCTCCCTTTTTGATAAATTATGTGATAAATTGTAGTAAGAAGTCTGAAGAAATTCTTCACAGAAGCCTCTCATCGAAAAAGAAAGGTTATGTCATCTGATCCTTAGGGCACTGAGGCATTGCTTAGTTTAGCTCTTTAGATAAACTGATGCTAATTTTGCAGCTGATGATTATGTTTTCACAACTTTTTCCATTTTTGCAAATTAAATGCCAAATATTGATAATGTTCAAAGCAAAATGTGGTATTACAAGGTTGTAGCAGGCCCTATTTTAATTCACAAAGCAAATCTGTTTTGTTCTTAGAAGCCATAGGAGAATATCAGAGAATTCAAGACCAAATAGCATGATAACCCCAGGCAAATATTGACCTCTCTTCTCTTGAATAATGAGCAGAACTAATCTCTGCAGTCTCGCTCAACAGTTAATTATCGTGACTGTGTTATTATCTAAAGCATTAAACTATTCTTGCAATGTAGTTCTGATACAAGTCCACAATTTTTTGGATCGTAGGAAATATTTTCATTCTGGAAGATCAGTAGGAGTGAGATGGTGACACTAATTTTTTTGTAATACCATTCTTGTGTGCTTCTCCAATTTTTTAGTTTTAAAAATGAAAACAAAAAGTCTTTTGCTAAGGAACTGCAACTGAATTATAAAGATATGTAATGGAAATCACCTCCTTGAGTCTGTGGATTACTGGATTATCTTTGCCTTTGTTTCACTATGACATGATCCTTTTAAGGTCTGACTCTCCCTTGTTGTTCTAACATCTAATCTGCTTGTCTTTTTAAGTAAACCAAAACTATGCACCCATTGTTTCCCTCTGCATGGTTTCCAGATGTTGTGCTGTGCTTGAAATGGCCTTAGTTTGGCAGTTCTTTTCTGGAGTGTACCTGTTCATATTTCTTTCATTTAGGTTGCTACATTCTTTGTTCTTTTCTTAAAAATTCTTGAATGTATTATAAAGTGTCGTCCCCTATAAAATGCAAGGTAGCAGATTTTCAGCTAATGGAAACTGACATTGCTTAATAATAGTCCTCATGAATGGAATATGACTGGTTTGTCTCACATAAGACCTCAAAATATAGGTTCTGGATGAAGAGAGACATCACAGCTGGAGCAATGTCATTAACATATCTCAGTTTTAATGATTATTTGGCAGAGCTGGGTGAATATGCCAAAAAAGCCTCAAGCCACCAACCAGGAAAAATCCATTTGGCCTATTTTTATATGCTTAGAAAAACTACATTTTGTTTGTTTGTTTGTTATAACAGGCTCACTAGATACTTGTAGACTAGTGGTCATGTGTCTCCTGGTAAACCAGGTATGAGATGTCATGTTTGGTGTAAGGATTCCCGTTATGTGGTCTGTTAACAGATACCTTGTGGCTTATGTGTCATATTGGTGTTTATAAACTCTTGTACTGCCAGTCTGGTAATAGCACAACAGAGAGATTGTATGATCTGTCTGTAGAAAACAGCTTGAACTTAAGCCAGGGAAAATTTGCTGTAAAAATGATGGACAAGTCATGAACTAAGAATTATTGACCAACTTTTTTTCTATGAATAATTATAAAAGAGACTGTTAGAGAAAATTGTGATTGTTTTGGAAGCATTTTGAAAATAGAGTTGTTTATAATTGTGAGCTATTTGACAGTCTATAAGAAACAACATCCTTAACCTAGTTTTGTATGTTCAGTATGTGTTGTATGTGGAGAGGGAAGGTCATATCTAGCTACACGTTCCATGCTTGCAATTAAGGCAATTTACTGTTCATAGCATGAGGCTAATAGAATGTATCTGATTTGTTGTAGTCCACTCCTGTCTCAACAAGTTAACCTTTTATGAAATATCTGGTGTGTGTTACATTCAGTAGAGAGAAAATCTCTTATTACAATTAACCCTTTACATTTTTTGAATTCTACCTCTGCTGCCTGGTTTGGACAAGATAACAATCCATATATTCTTGCTGTTCATGCTGGGCTGAATTTTTATTTGTACTCAAACAGTTGATTGCAAGTAGCAAATGCCAAAAGCATTTTATGTGATTTCAGGTTTCTGCCAATGAAGGCTGACCTTGTTTATTTCTCTGGAAATAGCTGCAGGGTATAATTGAATGTTTGCAGACTGTTGAGTCAGAGTGCTAGAAAAACAGTCTAAGCAAAGTACAGCATACTGGAAAGTAAAGTCTTTCCTGGAGTATTAAGGTATCAATTATATTCACCTTTATTCCAGCATATCTTTGTCAAGCTAAATTATTCACCTATTTGCTTATTTTTACAGAGTGTGGTAAACCCTCTGTGACTTGTAGGCTGAGCAGTTTATTAATGAATAAAGGGAAGGCCTATGTGTTAAAATTGGTGAGATATGGTTACTATTCCTGAAAAATCAGCCTATTCTTGATGGGCATTTGTCATGGTACACTCTGAAGAAAAGATTGGTGGATTTTGGTACTTAATCTCATTGGAACTGTCTTGACTGCCCAACTTTCATTGGTTCCATTGAAATTCCAGCTTGAGAGGACGATCCTCAACAAGTATAAGTGAGAAGTTAGCTAGATTTAGCTCACTCTACATCGATATCATCTTAAACAGCTTAGAGGAGATTACCATATGACTCATGAGGCTTCATATGCCTCACTGGACTAGCAGTGATGCTATATAGTCACAGTGAGGAGAATACTTGCTGGGTAATGAAAATGGCACAGAACTTCCCCTTTCTTTTTGATTGAAAAAAATTATGGTAGCTGCCAGTTTGAATTTTCTAAGGATTTGTGGTTAAATCAACTTTTTTATCTTTCAGTATTTAATGAAATGAAACTATTGCAATGTGCTTTTCTACTTCATGTTTGCCAATACAAATCATATTTACAAATCAAATATACAGAAAAGTTCTTTCAACTTTAGGCCCTGTGGAGAAGTAGATGCATTAATTGTAGCTCAGATCCATGATCATGTGGCTCAGCTGTTTCTGTGCTGGAGCTGGTTCGTGTTCTGGCACATCTCAGCATGGGCAGGGTGCACATATAGTTGTCTGCACCCATCTAGCTAGGCGAATCCTGAGTTAGCCCTGTTTAGCACCTTCATGAGACCTCTGTGAGATAACAAATAGGTTTCTATTTCTGTATTAGGACAATATACTTAAACTGTTTCTAAATATAAAGCCAAGCATAAAGGTAACTTTAAAAGTTTGAAAGTAACTTGCAGAGCATACAGAACTGCAGTGCTGGATCTTTTTGGTTTTGTTACTTCACATAGAACAAGACTATACTTTTCTTGTGTATGACTGATAGTTGCCAGTCTACGTAACTAGAAAAACAGTATTTCTAAGATATGCTTCACAGCTTTGGAAATATATTCAGGAGATTTTTTTTTAACATGAATTTTGTGCATGTTTATTATCTAGTGTTTTCAATTTTTATGCCCTACCAAGATGTCCCATTTTGAACCTGTTTTCATGGGTAACTGTTGAGAAAAGAACTGGGCTTCACAAAAGAATGCACTTGTCAGAATTGCTGGTTGCTCATTGTTATTGGTTTTTTGTAGATCCAAGAGTTTCAGCAGTATATCTTGCTGATGAATATTCTTTTCTTGACATAATATTTCTCTGTATTGAACTGAAAATACCAAGTGTTCATATTCACCAATCATTTCTAAAAGCAGTGACGATGCTGCTTTTGCTGCATGGAATTCTCATTGTTAATCCCAGTTAAAGTGTGTATGCAAAAGTCCATAATCCTGTAAAATTCAAAGAATTGAGGATTATTCAAATCACTGAAATGATGTGTGATTGAGTTCCCATGTTTCACTATATTAATTCCTTTATGAAAAGAAATAAAAAATGAAATCAAGACTGAAAGGAGATTGTTACCTGTTCACTCTGTGTTCTGAGGCAGTCCCTGAACAGCAGGTGGTATTGGATATTCTTTCACAACAGCCTCTTTAGGGAATGAAGCACAGACAGTTTTCACTAAGGTTTTTTTCCCCCATGTGACTGTTTTTGCTATACCCTTGACATGACTATTGCAGTCTGCAGCATTTCACATTATCACAAAAACTCATGCAAGCAGAAAATTTACTATTACAGACACAGAGTAATGCCCTTGGTTTTTTTAGGAAAAATATAAATAATTCTAGGTCTACATGCTAAGTTTTTGTCTAGAGGCCATTTTTATGCTCATAATAAAAGCCTCAAAATAGTCCAGAACAGATGATGTCAGCTTGCTTTTACTTACTTTCTGCTGTAGGATTGGTTGGCAATCAGTCATACCAACTTAACATTTCTTTTAAAGAGTGTTACTGAATTCAGGCCTTCTCTAGACAGCAGTAGGGGATTTTTCCTCTTTTGCTGTCAGGTAGGATATCTGGACTGCACATTTTCTTCTCCTTTTCTCCTTTCCTTTCCCCTCCCCCTTTGTATAGGCACCTCAATAGCAAAGAGAAGGAAGGGATTGATGTTTGAGTGATCTAGTACTGTGGGAATACTGGTCTAAGTCAGTGCACTGGTCTAAGTCAGTTAAAGGATCCAGATGTGGCAGGACTGAGGGTAATGTGGATGCTTTATATAGTATAGAAGGCTTCTCCCAGAACCTGGAAAACCACTGACTGCACAATTCAGTGCTCTCAAAATACTGGAAGTATAGGACCTTTAATACAAATGAGTGCTACGTTTCATTAATAATCTCATTGCTGTATGTTATTTCTGAGTGGATGGTTACAAGTCAGTTCAAGGACAGGCCAGGAGAGCTAAGATAATAATGATGGCAGTTGATTGTCAAGTATGTATTATGTCATATATGTATTTTAATGCCAGTGTTGTGATTTAGTATCTAATCTTTAACTGCTTGCTCTTCACTCCAGGGAAAGCTTGGATGTTTGAGTCCTGCTCACCTCTGTTTCTTGGATAGGACAATCTGTTGCAGCTGTAGCTCTTGTTCTTTTTCCATCTTGAGAGAGGGAGGTCAGCGTGTGGTTGCCAATGCAATGTAGATGTTACTGAAATGTGTTAAGGCATAATGGTAGCTCCTGAAGCAAAACAGAAGGTGTTTTATTTTTAGGCTAGTAAGCTTACAGCTCTTGGTCAATTGCTGTACTTCATAAAGGATCCAGATGTGATATTCCCTAAAGGCAGCTGAATCTGGCTGTGTCAACACTAGCTCATGTGTTCACACTGCTACAGTGTGTTTTGGTGAACAAATGCTTAAAAAACATCCAGTGTACAATTTGCAACTGTTTATTTTACAGAAGCCTAATGTGTTATGTATTACACTCTAACACATACTCAAGTGAGTGTGATTGCTCACAGATTGCCTTGCTGGCAGAAAGCTTCTATAAAGTCTTAACCTGTTCAAAATCAAGCTGTCATTTTTAAAGCTGGGTGAAAGTAATTACTGTTAAACTGTTTTTTAGATGTGTATATCGTGTTTTATTAAAAATAAAAAAGCAGCTTAGTGTGAGGGTGTACTGTACATATGTATGGCTTGTTTTAAGTGTAATGACAACACAAGGGGCAACACTTTTTTAAACTGAAGGTAGGTTTGGACTGGATAAAAGTAATGAACTTTTAATGATGAGAGTGTTGAGACAGTAGAACAGGTTGCCCAGAGAAGTTGTGGATGCCTCATCGCTGAAAGTGATCAAGGCCAGATGGATGGGGCTTTGAGCAACCTGGTATAGTGGAAGATGTTCCTGGCCATGGCAGGGGGGTTGGACTCATTGATCTCTGAAGGTTCATTAAACCCAAACCATTTTTTGATTCTATGAAAATTTCCTGGTAATATCTATGGAGTTGTCACTTGAGAAAAGCTAATATCAAAAATAATGTTATAAAGCAGTAGGAATTGCTCAAGGGAATGACTGAGTTGACATTTCCCCACTGTGCCAACCCTGTTGAGAGGAAGCCTTCATTTAATTGTAATTTAAGCTTGGCGTCTTTTCCAGAAAAGCTTTATCTTCATAAAAAGTTTCCCAGTTTTCTTCTTCAGGGCTGAAATTTTGTCTATCAGCTTGAAATGAAAATACATACTTATTAGTTTGAAAAATGTTTTGGGGAAATTCTTTGGCCATGGTATGTTGAAGTTTTTTTCTTAGTGCAAATTTCATTGGTCAATTTGTTCAGATATGTAGAATTAAAAAAAATTCCCTTTTCCTAAAATCCTTATATTTATAAAGAAAGATGTTGTTATTGTTCATTAAAAGTTAACAACACAAAAAAAATCAAGATTCAATTGCTCTTGAAGTCTACTGAATTTTACCACTATCAGTACTTGAACTCTGTTTGAATATATTGTTGCATATTTTGTGTAAGTAGTATTGGTGTTAAAACCAACAGTCTTCTGTTGCCTCCAGTTGTTTGTTATTTCTTAACTGTTATATATATGAGATAGAGGCTATTTCTGCAAATGCAAACTAGTCTTCATTTCAGATAGTCTTTTTGCTTGGAGGTCATCCCAGGTAGATGTAAGGCTCTGTATACTAAGGACCATTTACGTGAGATGACTTGGTGGAAAAAGGGGGTGAAGTGGTGAGCACGTCTGAGAGGTATGGCAGACAGCAAGGTCATTGGGAGAAGTCTTAAGCTGATTGAAGCTGAGCAACTATTAATATTCGAGGTTAATTTAATACTTGCCCACAGAAGGGATTTGTGCAGGATGGTTAGCATGCTGCAAATTATGACTTGCCAAGAAGACAAAACCTAAGAGGGGCTTTGATTCCTGCCCACCCTGTAGGGGCTGAAGCATGGAGTAGAGCACCCCTTGTGTTCTGCAGTCTGGCAGGGCCCATGTGTCAGACAATCCACTGGCACGCTGCTTGCTACTAGTTTCCGAGGCTGGTTTTCTAAAGTGGATTTTGTTTGTCTGCCAGAATAACAGCACCTGGAAAGTCTTGGCCAGAAGCAAAGATTGTAGGGAAACTGTGATGTGTTCCAGACCTTGCAGCTGGCAGAAGAATACCTGAAGATATCTCTAGAGTGTTTGGGTCTAGGTGAAAATTACATGACATTAACTAGGACTAATGACACCTGACTTTCATCATATTTGTTTATTTGACTTTGCTGGCCAACAAGGGGAAAAACCCAAAACAAACAACACCCAAACCCAAATCAAATTTTCATTAGCCTGTTCTATTTGCTTGCTACTGCAACACTAGAGTTCCAGAAGAAATGCAGTCATTATTCTTTAATTTTTAAAAAAGTATGTATTCTTGTATTTTTTAATGCTTTATTGTTAAAAACCCCCTTTGTTTAGCTTTACATAATTCATAAAGAAGTTCTGCTGGATCGTCATAACAATAGGAGAAGTGAGAAAAAGAATTCTGTCAAGTGGTCATAATATGTCCACAATAATTCCTTTTCGATTTGAAAGCAAAGCTAATATTGTTGTTTATGCTTTCTAGTGAAAGAATTAAAAATGTACACAAGAGTGAAGAAGCCATAACTTTAACCTATCCTTTAGATGTTCAGAGCAATAACAAATGTTAACAGTCACACTTGCAGCATGGGGGAAGAACCACTAAGAGTCAGTTTCAGTTCTGTGAAATAAGAGCACTTGTGGTAGCGTTTCCTTCTTCTGTTCTCTGTATGCCAGTTTCCACAGGAGCCATTCTCAGGGATTGACATCTCTGGGGTTTTTTACAGGGTAATATAAGACCATTAGCATTATTTTTCTTAGTCTGTGGATCCAGCTGCTGCAATTTGTCTTTGAGATACATGAGTACTAAAATTTACCCAGTTTAATTTAAAATGATGGAATATATTGCCATTCATTTACAAATGAGAAACAACTGCAATAAACACAGAGGAAAAAGAACTGGCAGAAATGGATGGTGTAATCATGCATATGCCATTTCCAGCCTGATCTCCTCAGGCTGCCTGTGTGCTTTTCTGCTATATCAGTCAATCAAGTGATCCTGTATTGGAAAAGCTTCTTGGGATATTAAGCAATACATTTTTAATGATATATTTTATGACTTACACATGCAGAGTAGGCCAGTGCAGCTGTACTGAGTTTCATCAATTTTTGTAAGTGCTCATCCCTCCAGCAGACCCTACCATTTAGAGCATGAAGGCCTAATAGCTCAGCACCCTCATCATCAAATTGCATGTTCTCCTGGGATCTTGTTTACCCCTTTGTCTGCATCATATAGCACTGGCGCTCTTATTTTGTAGTCAAGGAATATCCCAGACTTTCAGACTAGATCCTGATTTCCGTTTAAATCAAATCAGTATATAGGACTACTCTGGATTTATATTGAACCATGCAAATAGAATGTTTAATTTCAAACAGTGGTGAGTACTACAAGCTGGTTTTTATTGTGTGGTTGCTCAAAAGTTGTATGTTGCATTTTGCACTTAGGAGTCAAGTTAGAAGGTGCTATACTGTCTTGTAACACAGGAGTTCTAGGTCTAGAACTGAGATATGCCAACTTAACTGTTTAAAGAGGATTGTGTAAATGTGAGTGAAGGCTGTAGTAGCTGAAGTACAAGTTCTGTACCCAGTTCTGCCAAGTGT
This sequence comes from Galbula dea, assembly GCA_013399015.1. NCBI lineage: Eukaryota > Metazoa > Chordata > Aves > Piciformes > Galbulidae > Galbula > Galbula dea. Next base: position 5,065,935 of record VWZX01010273.1, read on the forward strand.
ATCATTGTCCCATTTCTCAGCTACTTACCTTTTTTAAAAAAAAAAATAATGAAAATGAAGCCTATTAACTCTAGACCAGAGGGGTCCTGATTCCCACTCTCATCCTGCACATGGGCAAGTGCAGTCCAATTGGTCAGGAAACAGGTCTAACTGGGGACCAAACTGTCATAAATGATTGAGGAGTTGATCTGGCTCCCTGAGAACCAGGGTGAGTTTCCTGAGAAGACTGACTGACTGCATGGCTACTGGAGCACTAGCACTGGTGCGTGCTGTGGAGACAGATGGATGTTACCTGTTCTCAAACTGTACATACCCTACAAAATGTCATGTTGGAGGTGTTCTCCTCTGTTTAGTCAGTATTAAAAGGACAAAGGTGTGATGGATACTAGGATCTTTATCATCACGAGTTTGCATAGTAGCCATTATGATGCTGATTGCTCTGTAAGAGAAGCGGGGAGTCAGCTATGGTCTCTTGCTTCATGGTGAGCCTTCCCAGGCTGCCTCTATAAAAATAACTCTCTTGACTGTGCACTGAAACTGGCAACCCTGTAGATTTTGACAGTAACTTTTCTAATAAAAGGCAATCAGCAAATTCCTGATTAGCTTTGCAAAGCATATTTACTTGAGAATATATGCAAACTCTCTGAGTCAGGATGGCCAGGGCTATGTGTGTCATGCTGTAAGATTTGCTGGTGATTTCTGGAGTGTTTGGTTCAAATCTTGGTACAATTTCTCTTGGCAGCAAGAGGCAGGTGTTAGGTTTGTTTTCTTCCACTGGTAGTGTTTTGGGTTTTTTTTCTTCTAAAAAGAAAACCAAACCTCTGAAACCTCTTCAAGTTCATACTTAGAATATTCTTGGTAACTAGCAGTTACATATTTTTCCCGAGCATCATTTTTGAAAAAGGTGGAACAGTTCTCCCTGAAATTTTTTTTAAAATTCCCCAGAAGGAGAGAACAAGCCTGAGAGGTGATAACCTGAGAAATGATAATGCAAAAATTCAGCAAGATTCTAAGCTTTTTGCATGTTTTTAGTCTGTGCACCACTGCCACCCTCAACAGTCGTTCCATAGAAATATGTTCTCTAAGCAGTCATACAGGGAATAGCATGCTCCAAATGAGCCACAGAGTGCCAGCCAGCTCATGCTATGCATATTAATAGTTCATAATGAAGTGCATAGAGATTTGGGGGATTTTGAAGCATGGATATAAATTTGTATCCTAAACTTGTACTCTAGGTGAAGGAAAAATGTGCTGTGCATTTGATGTGCAATATATACTCCGCTTATATGATTAATCACTGCTAACTGGATAAAACAAGGCATCCTTTCCACCTTCAGCTGCACATATATTTTACAGCAGTGCCTTCTGCAAATTGATGCTTTTTGTTGTTATTAAAGTGATCTAATTATTTTTGGACTACTTTTCTGGAATCTGTAAATAAAGGCCAGAGTTTATATGATTTCTAAAATGCACCCTTAGTTGTCAGTGAAGCAAAGACATCTAGATAGACATTTTTCTGACAAATGAGAAGTGATAATTGACAATATGAGTATAGATCTGTGGGGATAAGTATGTTAGATGCAACTAAAATATTTTTAATGGAGATTAATTCATTGTGAACAGACTGAGAAAAAAAAATAAACCTTACTGTTGAAAGAAAGAAGCACATACCCAATTATAGAAGGATCAATAGAACAATAGGATCAATCATTCTTGATGTCATAGTGAAATAATGCTAAATGAAATACCGGACATGTCTTTAGAAAATTGTAGTTTGTTTTTGCAAAGCAGTGAGAGAAATCTGACAAAGAAATTGATGATCATTTATGGTAGGCTCTTATCCCTCATATAGAAGGTTAAATTTCTGCCTACATGTTAATATGCTGAATATCTGTTTGATTAAAACCAGGAAGGACCAATTTAGATTCCTTCAATCTCCATGAGACTTTTTTTCCTATCCACCTCAAGCTAAAAGCTTGCCTGCTTGCCACCTGCAACATTAACAGTGGCTGTTGATGCACAGGCTGCTGATTTCAGTGAACTGCTGCTGAAAAAAATGGCAGAAAACATTAACAGGAGACTGGCTGGGCAGACAGTTCCATGTAGCTTATGGTCTTTGTGTGCATGATCAGAAGCTTTTACTTTCTTTGGCTCAGGTTGAAAAGAAATAGTAGATGATGTGGAATCAATGGGAAAAAAGGATTCCCACCATACTCTTCTGAAATTTTCATCAAAGAAATTCACAATGAAGTTTTTATTTTGGTTTCCCATTCTGTGCATATTGAAATTATAGATGTAATGGAAAACAGATTTTGAAAAATATTTTTCTAGAAGCAAAAGAAGGAAAAAAAATGTTTCTTGGATCCTTATCTCCTAACTCTCCTTTTTCTCACTGTATTTATGTGCTAGAATTCAATTTGTATTAGAACAGGGCTGAATCCCTAGTGGCCTCTGCTATTTTTTTTCTCTGAGATATAAAAAGAAGTGCTTATGGTGTTGTAAAGGTCAGACTGAGGATCCTGAGTTCCCTTTTCGCTTGCTTTGGTTTTCCTCTAGTACTGCTCCACTGCCCTTCTGTGTGTTTACTTTTGATTTAAAATTCTGTGTGAGGAAATTGAAACCATAATAAAGAATGCAAGAAGTGAAGCAGCACACTTTGGAACTCAGGTCTTCTCTGCAAATAGCTTCTGTTCCCAGGCATTTATACTTTTTTATTCTGTGCTATAAATTTCAGATGTTTACTAATGTAGCCAGAATGCAAACACAGCGAAGTATATTAATTTTTATTTATAGCAAGTGTTCTATTAAACAGGCCACTGATAATGATAATTACCTGAGTGCAACACTGCCTTTGCTAATTTACCCTGCTGAGAAATCAAGCTGAGGTTTTCAAGGTTCTGCCCTTGTTTATCATCATTCTGTAGCAACAGGTGTCAGAAGCATCTCCTGTGTTTCCATGAACACAGCAAAAAACCTCCTAACCTTTGTATGGCAAAAAAGCAGCTTTGCTTAAGTCTCCTTTCCTCTACCCCAGGCATAGTCATTTCCTATAATATTTAATATTCTCCTTTGCTTTCTTTGACAGTATCTAGCAATTAAGTCTAGCCACAAGAATCTAGATATTTAAAAGATCAAGTGATTAACTGTCCACTGGTTGGGATGCAGAAGGGTGCCTCTCTGCCTCAAAAAACCAACCTACCAACCACCATAAACCACCCAAACCAACAAACAAACAAAACGGCAAACCCAAAAGCAAAACAAAGTCCAGACTTTAAGGAAAGATCAAATAATCATTTTAGAAGCTAGCTTTACAGTTACAAATAGACTTCAGGCTGTGATGGGATATAAACCTCATGTAATAGTCTGGCATGCACCTTGCTGAGTAGTAAGGTAGTTTAGGACAAAGCTCTCTCTGGAGAGTCAGTAAGACAGGTTCTTCAGTTGTACCAACCTTCATCTTGGTAACTGCATTCAGGAGTTTGAAAGATTTGTAGTGGTAGAAAGCATGCAAAGAATATTTCTGGTAGTATCAATGTTTGTAAAGTTACTAAGTTATATCTGAACTCTATTTCCAAATACACTCTTTTTTGCAAAGAGTTTCTAAGTAAAGCCATGGAAATGCCAGGACTGTCAAGTCTGTGTTGGCTAATTTAATTCACAGGTGTGTGAAAACAGGCATTTTGACTTTTTGTTATTGTTATTCTTATTTAACACTTTAGTTTGTTTTGCATGACCAAGGCAAACAACATTAAATGAGTATCACGCTATTACTAATCATGCTTTCTCAATATTGTTATGCATGTCAATGTTAGGACTCTCTTTTCTCCTAAAAATAAACTTCTGTTGTTTCTGCTTGTAGAGTCACTTCTGTACAAGTTTTCTCTGCAGTCAGCTGGTCTTGTTAGCAAATGCTTTCTGAAGTTTCTTTGAGCCAATTGAAGAAGTAGAGCTGTGACATGCACACCAAAAATGGGCAGCAGAGAACATCTGGAGTGATTTAGTTGGAAAACAGAATTTAGAAAATCAGTTAGGAGAAGAACCTAAGAAAAGATTAGGAAGTCTGTGTGGCTAAAAAAATGCACAGTATTCTTTGGACTGCTAGAGAACTTGTTCAAATACATCTTGAGCTCAGGAATGCATTTTTCAGACCCTGGCTGTCAGTGATATGAGTGCATATTTGGGATGCAATAAATCCATGTTCACGGTCTTACTTTTGGTTAAGCAGAGCAATAAGTGCACTGGTATTGCCTGCCTTGCAGGTGATGTACTAAGCTCTTCTGGCACAATTCCCATAGCTGGAAATATTACAGTTTTAGTTTAGTAAGTGTCAAATTCTCATTTATTTATCCTTCCATCATATTTTGTAGAAGACTTTCATGCTTCTCTTGCAAGGCTGTGTTATCATTTCAAATCTGCTCTGTGATGATAAATATCAAAACAATCTGATGGTTTAAGTAAAAATGAATTACCTGTTTAGTCTGGCAAAAAATAGTGATGACAAGGCTTAAATAACCATGGACAAGTGCTAAATAAGCACTTGCTCCTAAACAAGACACTTCTGTAACTAGATTAAAAGATAAATAATCTGCTGTGTTTGCCTGTTGTGGTCCTGAATAAGCTTACCACTAATCTGTTTGCAGAAAATGCAGATATAGCTAAGAAGATACACAAGCATAAATCTGGAAAAAATGTGTATGTGAATTTGGCTTTTATTCTATTCTTGGGACAAATAGAAGATTTTTGTCCCTGGAAATTGTTATGGTAACACATAATATATTTTCTTTGAAAAAGACAGTGCTATTCAGAAAATATTTCTTACTTCCCAGGAACACTTTCCCCATTTTCCCACTGTTACAGCTTAAAATAGAGGAGAATACTACACAGAAAATCTTTAGGCAGTGTTTTTCTGGGTTATTTCTGTGTCTGCAAAGTATTTCCTTTCAGTCTCATAGATGTTGGTACCCAGATTGTCAGATGTTTTCACTACTGCCTCTAGGACTAGAGTCTCAAAATGCAGCTAATACATCAGGAGCAAGTGTGTCCTTGGGGATGATTGAGTTCTATCAATTAACTGGACCATATGCTGAGTGTAAGAAGTGTTTTTTCCCTTAGTGCTGATTGCATGAGTAACTTTGGCAATGGTAATAGCCTCCTGGTATATTAAAAGTGTATTAAAATAACACCTTACCCAAATTAGGGCTGAATAATCCTTACAGATGTGTAACACTTCTGAATTAGCTGAGTTCAATAGCATAATGCTTGATTTCCACTTGTAGTTCATTGTGACTTATCAGGAGAACAAAACCTCTAGTGCTTTAAGCAGACTCTGCTTTATCCTTGCTGTTGTATCAGTGCTTCGCTATTTTTACTGCTGGAATTGTTTTCTAATGTCTTACCTGAATCTTACTTGCCTTCTTGCAGTTCACAGAAGTGTTCTGGGCACTCTGAACACAGAACAGACTATTCTAAAATAGCAAAAAAGGGATGCAGTAAGCTCACATTTTGAGAAGGGGAACATATGGGGCTAAGCAAGAAGACAGGTAATTGGGGAGTAGCAGATCTATACCTGGGATGAGGTTTTGAGAGGAGAAGCTGTCAAAATATCCTAGCCTGTAAGGGAATGATGTTACCCACCCACCTTCTTGAAACCAGGATATCTCTTCTGCTTGTTTGCTATCCTTAGGATTCTTTAAGATTATTTTTAGTTTGCAATAAGAAAGCACTTCATGGAGGCCTAATTCTACGAAAAACCTGCTAGTTATATCCTCTTACTGCTAAGGAAAGAGAAATAGCATCTTGCTGGCAGCTCTGCAGTGTGGTACCTGCTACAACACGAGCAGAAGCAGAGTTTTGTTACAGGTTGAGAATTCCTTTGAAAATCTCCACAGGAGTGTGTGCATTAGTCTTCATTTCTACATTGGTGAAGCTGTTACCTTTCTGATGTTACCTTATCTTATCCTAATTTCTTTAGCTTGTAATAGCTCTGGCCTATTTACTTTTGAGGTCTAAATCATCTGGAATTAACAGAGACATGGTTACCTGGGGCAGTTTCTATTCCCTCTAGAAGCATGCTTCTATGATTATGATGTTTATAAGCCTCAAGCAAGTGGTTGGGAGGACAACACAGCACTTGACTCCAGATGGCCCAGTTTTAATGCTACTAAAATGATTCTGTAGTTTTTGTTGTTGTTGTTTTTTGGGGTTTTCTTGGAACAACTATTTCTTTCTTATTTGGACAAAGGGCATTTCTTGCTACAAGTGATTTTTACATGATTTTAGTTTTATTTTGAGGTGTTCTATGGACTGCTTCACTCATTAGGTTTCCTTCTCAGAATGACTTTAAAAACATTAATATCTAATTTGCCCTCTTAACTACTTAAGAACTGGATAACCTGTGAAACCTTTAATGCCTATTGCTTTTTGGAAGCTATGAGAACCTTGAAAATTAAAGTATTGAGGTTTTACATTTTGTCTGCTAAGTCAGCATGGTTAGTTAAACCTTCTTTTGCTTATGGAATTCTGCCAGTTTACATATGGCATGGCTAAAAAACTTTTGCTGAGAATGGAGCAATAGTTTAGAAATACTTTTCCATTCAGTTCATCCCCTGAATTTTAAGATTTCATTCCATTTCTCATTCCAGTTCATTTGCACAATGAAGGTAGTGATAGTCAGTCATGCTCCTTGCTGGCACAAGAACAATGTTGTAAGACCTCTGCCTCTGAAGAAGGAGGCTGCAAACAGAGAACTGGAGAGCTCGAATACAGTTACCCACTACTGCCATGGTCTCTTAAGAGTGTTGTGTCAATGGCAGAGGTATAAGCAGAGTAGCAGATGTATTGACTGTTTCCATGGGAGATCTCTCTCTTTAAATATTCAGGAGTAAAAGGAACTGGTTTGGCTTAAAGTTCTGATCTTCTGAAGCTGACTATCAGCTTATCTTAGCTGGTTTTAATTCTAATAATATTTTTAATATTAAATTGTTACTTTTTGGAAGTTTTGATATTAACTCTGCATCTCTTCTTCTGAAAGAATTCTTTACAGTGTCCAGCTAAAGGTCTATGGATATTTTGACATCTCTTCAGCAGGTTTCTTCTACAGCTATGTAATGTCAGTTACAATTGAGAAACTTGTCTGACAGATATAATTAGCAGTTCTGTATGCAACTGATCTCAAATAAATCAGAGGTTTGGCCAAGTTTAAGGCTTTTTAGTTTTTTCCACCAACTTGTCTTCTCATTCAGGGTAGTCATGATTACTTAATTGTTCTCTTCTTTATGAACCTCTTGAAACATACTTCCATTAAGTAGTCCAAGTTCTACATTCTTCCACAGAATGAAACCAATAGCTACCTAGGTTTGAAAACCTATGCATAGCAGCATGGTTATTCTGGCTTGTCAGAGGATTCAGTGTGTGCCTTCAAGGCATCCAGTACTAGCCACTGGCATTGAATGGACATATCCTCATTTTGAAATAGTTCTTTATTTCTCTAGTCAGAGGCATGCATTACATTAGTTGAACAGACATGTTTACATGTTAGCATTAGGCTCACTACAGAGTGCTGGGATGAGGAAGGACAGATATACTTAGGTAAGCAGATGTAAGGTCAATGTGCTGACAGGTGCTTGCTTTATTTTGGTGTTTTAAAACAACACCACTTTTTTTTGCAAAAAATAGCCTTTCCCCCAACCTCCTGTCACTCTCTTTCTCATCATGAATGATGTTTGCTACATATACAGTAGACCCAGCATTGAGGTTTGATTTGACATCATGTACAACACTTCACTGCTTGTATAAGAAACTTGCCACCTAGTCAGAAAGATTAAGTCCTGTTGGCTTAAGGTAATGTGTTTTCCCTCTTAACTGGACAGAAAAGCAGCATATACACAATCAGTTACCAGGGGTCTACAGGCAAACGTTGGCATGCTTTTCTGTGGTAACACAGTCCCTTCTGATCGCTCTACATACCTTTAAGTGTCTTCTGGAATTAGAAACCAGAGAACCAGATACTTATTCATGCAATTGATTCTTTCAGATATGTAAAAGATTCCAGTAGAATCAACTGTGAACAAACCTTGTAAGCTGTTTATTCCCCCATGGGTGTTGATAGTTCTCTTTTTGCTCTGTATTTATTTTTTCCCCCCCTCTTTTAGCATTTTAGAAGCAATCACTACATGTCTGTTCAACAACAGTGTAACTCCTAGAGGTCAGCACAAGTTGTCAGTTCTGCTTGCAATCATCTTGTGCCAGCTAGTCTCCTCTAATTGCAGATAGTGTAGAAAAATCACATACCATATTCTGACTGGCAGGAAGATAGAATCTGTCATAGCATGGTTATTTGTTTCATATTTTCTAATATTTGAATGTTCACCAACCAAAAATTTGCACTTAAAAGGATGCTTGTGTTTAATGTTGTGACACATAAATTATCATTTACTTTTGCAGTTTTCCCAGCTAAGCTTAGGAAGACAGATTTAGGTCATGAAGTCTAGAGAACTGTTTCACATACAGGAAAAGCATACATACAATTAATGTGCCATGTATGAATTTATGTGGATAAAATTTGAAATCGACAATGAATTGGCAGTGGAGTATGAAATGTAGAAATCAAGGACTGTCAGGTGAAACATTCTGGGGAGTAAGAACTTCACTGCAGGTAGTAAAATCATATAAACTACCTGAGAGATGTCTGTGAACTATATAATCTCAACTGAAGATAAAGTTTCTTTTCATTTACAGCAGAGATTCAATAGTTTCAGAAAACCAGCAGTAATAGTTACCATATTTATAGCTATTTCTGAGAAATTAATGGGAAATAATGATTTCTCCTCTTCTTTCATCCCTGTGTATTATTATCCCTTTATGTAGGTTTGGCAGCATCCTCTCTTTATTATGAAGTACATACATTACCTTCTGTGCACGTGGGCACACACATACTTATGTGCACATATGTCTATGCTTGTATATACCCAGGTGCATACACTTAAGACCATCATTTTTTTTTTTTACTTGAGGGAACATTTCATTATCTTGTTATAACATACTGATTTCTTCCTATAGAAAGCTTTAGTCCAGAAAGCCTCTTGCCCTGTTGTGTGTCCTCAGCTGACTCTCGTGTATGTGACCATGAGAAAGTAGTGCTGTTTTGGGACAAATGTTTAGGTCGAAACTAGAGAGAAAATAAACTTCAGCTAATTAGTTCTGGGAAAACTTGAGGAAATATTTTCTGTATTTTGTCTGATTTCAGAGCCTAAGTGAATCACATGGCTTTGAAATTTGTTTTTAAGTATTTACTGATGAGCTCCAGAAAGGCAGGAATTCCAGAAGATAACTTTTTACACACTTTCAGTATCTGATAGTGCAAGGAAATGTCACACTCACATTCTCAGAACACTGAAGTTGAGCCATGAAGAAGAATCATGCAAAGGCACACTGTAAGCTAAAGGTTTCTTTATTCTAATAAATTATAGTTCTCATTTGCATACCTCTCTTTCTGCCTGTCATTCTATGTACTCAACCTTTCATTTATTTATAGTTTGAATGTGATGAGTTGAAACTTATCAGTTCACATAATCAACCAAACCTCTTTGTCACTACCAGTTATGAGTGTTTAATACTATACTAGAACTGTCTCTCTGTTACCCTCTGCTGTTCTGCTGAGACATTGCTTGTTTTTCCCTGTCCTTGGGAAGCCCCACTTAACTCACTCTAAAGCCAAACTGTACCACTTGCTTGTCTCTAAACATCTGCCAGGTCTCCAGAAGTATTAGAACTGATGCTTTATGGTGTGTTCACAGTATATATATATATATATATATATATATGTAGACATTGGGAAGCAGATATGTATAAAAATATATACAGTACGAGAAAGGATGACCTTTTGGGGTTGTGTAGCCAGCAATGACAGTGACAGAGATGTCATGTTTCAATTGTTGGATGAAAATTTCTCTGACACAAGGTGAGATGAGCTAAGAGAAAAGGACCAGGTGGAAAGCATCTACTGCTGTTCCACCAGGGATATCTAGGGACAGTTAGAACTTGGTGTTTGTAAATCACACACACACTTGCTATGTATATACACACACCTTATCTTTGAAAGAATGCACTGAAAATGAGTGATGAGCAGCACAACATGTCTCTAGTCACAGAGAGCAGGTAACCTAAGGGGCAGTTAGTTTTATTTTGCCTTTAGTTATTATAATTTCTTCCTTGCTCATGTTCCCTCCTGTCTGAAAAAGAATGTGCTGCAGCAATGAATTTTTTCATCTATGTACATGTAGGTAAGTTTCTGAGAAGGTGGCACTGTCTGTTTTGCCTGATGCCAGGTTGGGATGGATTGCTTACAAACTGGGTGATACGTCTGTTTCCTTGTGTAATTTTGAGAGTTAGATTGCAGCATATCATCTAAGGCACATGGTATTATCAGTGTAAAATCCTAGCATAGCAGCAGTACCACTTATACTAGATGCTGTACAAATACTCAAATAGGCATGATTCTGATTTCAACTCTCTACAATTATCTTAAAAAGAAGATAAAATGAGCAAGTGGGGCAAGCAATAGCTGGGAGCAAGGAGGAATTTAAAAAAACAAACAAACAAGGTTATGTCTAATATTTTGCCAGGAAAAAAACCCCAACCATCCCCACAGGATAAAAGCAAACACTAATCAAACTTCCTTTAGGGGTGTTTTTCCTGCCTCTGACTTTGACTCTAAAGATAACCATCCTCAGTGTATATACACTTGTCAGCTCTGTGTTGCTAGTTAATTCCCTTGGCCTTCCCTTGGGACCTTGGAGTTGGTGGGTTTACACTGTAGCTAATGGAAAAGAAAAGTCTGCTCTTAAAATAGCCTTTTGGTTCTCCTTTTGCAGGCAGAATTTAGGACTGACAAAGATCAGTTAGCATCGTGCCTCAGTAGGAGATCACATAGTGCAACAAGCTTTTTCTAACAGCAGGATACTAGTGTGTTCTGTGATCTTTTGTAAAGATATAACCAACAGAATAATGAGAAATGTGTGATACTCAGCAAGCAGAAATAGTATTATTAACATCTACAACATGAGCAGATTATGTGGAGCTTGGGCTGTTGCAAGGAAAAATAGTTAAGACCTGTGTGTCAGTGAAAGGAGGCTTATTGTTCCTCAGTACCTAGGCTTCATTAACTCTAAAGTGGTTACATCCTAAAGGGTGTTTTCAAATGCAAATCTGAGACAAATTAGGGCAATTTCTGTCAACCTTTGAGGACCTACAGTCATAAAGTTTCAGTGCTTTTGTTACTCAGGAAAATGCATCCTCTAGGGAGCCACAGCAACAGGAGGAGTGTACCAGTGCTCCCTGCTCTGCAGTGTGCAGACATGCTGGATGTCTCAGCCCAAATACCTCTGGAAATGATAGTAAGAAGAAGTGCTTTCACTGAAGACTCTCCTGTGAAGTCTTGTTCTCAAGAGCTTTTAATGACCTGAAGTATCCAAGCAGTACATATTAAATAAACCAAATTTTATTTTAATGTTGGAGGCTAATAGAGCTGTCTCACTCTTGTGCAACCAACCAGCACAATATTTTGCTGTGAAATACAGACAGAAATATGTCCCCAAGAGTGGAAAGAGTCAGTAGGTGTAATAAAGTAACTGTAAAGCAAGGGAGATGTCTGCTGAATTGCATGTGCTATTTTATAGTCACTGGGACACATCAGTACATGAAAATTCAACTGGAATGAATGGCAATTTCATGGCAATTCAGGCAAACATTATTCATATCTTCTGGCAAGGTTATCTAAGGATAAAACTTATAAAAAGGAGGTATTCGAATGAACTACTTGCTTTAATTGACTGCAGGTCTGTACAGTATCTCCCTAACTTATCTCTTTGCCTTCATACATTAAAAACTATATATTAAAGTGGAGTCTTTTTTGCATTTGCTAGAATAATTAAGAAACAATTATATTACATAGTAAAAAGTTCAAGGACTACTGACTCGTGATACTGACTCATTCATTGTGCAATAATCTGTGTGCAGGAATGAGCAGATGTTTTAATCCAGAATGAACTGTATTAAAATGCAAAGAGAATTTATCTTATTGCATAGCAATTCTGAAGTCCCTAGGCATTTTGGGTAGAGGTGGAAAGCTATTAGATTGCTCAGCCTGCATGGTGCCAATAAAGCTTCTCTGTGTAACTATTTTATGTTATGAACCTGTACATTAGTTTTGGATGCTGAAAATCACAAGTTGTACACTACCATAGATTTGCAATCAAACTGACATGGAAAGATTGTGTATAATCAAAGTTGCAGGGAAAACCTCCAATAATTCAAACTCTTATTGTATTCTCAAGGAGCAGTTTCAAGGAAAATAAAAAACACAGTTAGGTTCCTTTGAGATCTAGTCACACCAAATAGAAATGATTAAGAGTACTGACTCCTAAGCTGCTGTCTACATATTGGCCAATATAATTGTGATGCTGTATACAGATTCTAACCAAAATCCCTAAAGATGAGGGCTAGAAGGATCAGCTGTCTGTACAGAATGGAGACCAGTGACAGAGTTTGCAATCAGTCTTACCTTGTTGGCAGATAATATTCATGCATTTTTTTTTAATTAGGAATTATTAACCCAAACATTTTCATGTATCATGAATCATTTCTGCTATTAGTTTTGATTTTCTTCTAATTTAAATTGTTGTCATCCCCTGGAACAGCACAATTTAATGCAATTTTGATGATCAATGGCATACCAGCAGTAGGAAAATACTTGAGAGAGCTGCTTGAAATCAATTCTGGCCTGGGCCTAAAAACACCGTGTGATGTTTAATAATGTATATATCTGGAGAAATTGTGATCCTCTAACAAATCATTTATAAATGGAAAAAGAAGGCTGAACTGATCATAAATATTAACAGCAACAACCCTTCCAACCCATTGTATTTTGTTCTGTAGACATGTGGTATTCAGCTTGGACAGATGAGAATAAGACTTGATTTTCCATTAGGAAGTGGTCCCTTTTTATTGCTTTAATGTCAGAATGGAAAGTAACCTGGGAAGATCTAAGTCTTTAAAATTCTTTTTGAAATAAAACCCAATGAGATGGTAGATTGTGTCCAGCTGTCCCTAGAAATCATTATTTTATACAAGATGACCTAGGAGAGTGGATTTGGCCTTGCAGTCAATAACAGCTATTGATAATAACTGTAAAGTAGCACATTTTGGTGTTTGGTTTAGCTTTCTGGAACATTCTCATTTAAAACTAAAACTCTAGCAGTTTTTAAAGTTTATAAACAATGCAAGGTAGAAGACAAAGTTGAGAATGAAAAAACTCAAATCATTATTTGTTTTGTGTTTGTAAGTTGTGTGTGCCTTTTCCAAAGTGATTGCAATCACTAGAATTTGGCCAGGACGGATACATATGCATTGGGCAGTGACACTGCAGAATTGATGCAAACTCTAGTATTTGAGTATCCTTAGTAAGCTGGTCTAAGGTCAGCTCTGGGATTTAAGGACACACATACAGTTAGCCAATTGTGAAAACTGGCTTTTAGGATTCCCAGTTTCATTGCTGTTTGGACACTGTGTTAACAATAGATTTATAAAGGCAAACTGTTCAGTTTATGATTCTAAATGTCTTCCTGAGGCTATTTCCAGCAAGTGCTTGGAAAGTGTTTATATCTATATTTGTTTTGAATCTGTTTAATCAACAAGGAAAAGCTTCTTCTAAGTTAAGGATGTAGAAGTGCATTTCTTGTGGTGCACACCAGGTGTTCCAAGCCATATACACTATCAGAATGGCTCAGTGTACATGTTTTCTGACAGGACAGAGTGGAACTGAGTGATGCAACTCTATTGACTGTAATTTTCACTATATAGTTTAGATAAGCAGATTCCAAAGTAATGCCAATATTTAACTGTAAAATTTATCTACTTGTTTACAGAAAATACTGTACTACCTGTTTCATGCTACTGTCAAGGTGCTTCCTTCAACTTTTCCTTTATTCTTCAATTACCCTGAAATGTCTATTTACAAATAAGAACACTGTCAACTTTGTGAAACAAAAGAAACAGTTGGGTAAATTATGTCCATTTTTCCAGTGGACCTGTATCTCTAGGGACATAGATATTTCTATGTATATATAGCTTATCAAGCAAAATAAGTCACCTTTAGAAATTAGTTTGTTAATTACCAAGGACAGGCCTGTTTATGGGTGCGCTAGCTGAAATCAGTGAGGCTATGTATATTCTTAAAATATCTCAGAGCTTACATGTCTTGTCATTCTAGCTTAGTGGGAGGATTTTGTTTCTGAGAAAAAATAGAGTTTTTGCTGAATTTTGGAGCTCCATAGGAGCAATAGCTGGGGGCACCAGGACATGCTTTTGATTAGCTGCCTTATCTCTGTGATACACTCTAATTCCCATCAGGAGCATTGTTTCTGACTCTGAACTTAAATCATGGCTATATCTAGCATGCCAAACCTGCTCAAGAGTTTTGTCTAGAGCTCAGGTCAGATCCTCCAAGTATGGTTATGGCTTTTACTCATGGCAGAGGTATCCATATCACAAGTCAGTACCATGATGCTACAAGCTTACGGATGTCAGTGGATAGCTTTCATATAGCAATTATTTCATTTGACCTAGAAACCACAGATCTGGGGCAAATTTTAATTAATGTGAGATAGTCACTGATTCTACAAACCACTTGCATTATGCTTGTGTACAGCCTTGTGCATGCTAGTAATCCCTCTGAAACCAATTGGTAATGCTCTAAGGCCTATATAGTGTAACAGTTTGTATGATGAAATGTCTTAACGTTGCAGGCAGTTTGCACTTATTAGTCCTATTAGCATCTCATTCCCAATACAAAATGTAAACCTCAGAGAAGGAAATTCCAATAGGGGCTGCTGGGTCAAAATAAAGGTAGTAGCAGAATGTTTTATTTTGCATTTTTATGCAAGATTCAAATCACTGATGTTGTTCCATCGTAGAAGCGATGTCACCAGTCAGCATCTCTCCCCTAGGCAGCTAGCAAGGCATCTGTCTCTTACTGAAATCTGCTCAAGGTCTGGGCCCAGATCTTCAAACAACTACTAGAAAAAGCTTTCCTTTGACTCCCTATCATGCATCTCCTTTCTGTCCTCAGAGCAGAAGTTTGTTGTATTATCTGCTGCTTTAAAGACAGGAATAGAACTTAATTAAGATATATGGAAGTAAAGTAAGCGATACTAATAGGAAAAGAAAAATAGTAAATGAACAAATATGCCAGGAGTTAAAATTTGTTGACTAAAAGGAGATGGACTATTTCAGCACAGAAAAATAAAAAATGAAAAATAATGAAAGACAGCATATAGAAACATCTCCATTTCAGTTTCTGGTGGGAAAATGCATTCTTTATCTTCAAAGAAAGAAAAATATTTGCTTCTATGTTCATAGTAACTATCCATACATCACATAGTTGCACACTAGAAGAATTCTGCATTTTGGTACTTTGTAATGTAGCATGGCAAATGGGTGTTTTGAAGTTTGAAAATCACAATGCATTTCCTGCCCCAGAAAGCCTAGAGTGTATATATATAAAGACAGGTGGATGCAACAAAGAAGTGGAACAGGATAGGAAAGCAATAATTCTCTTTTGTACAGTAAACAGCTGTAGTAGTGCAGCAGCTGCTGAGAACGACTTTAAACAAGGCAAGTGGCTTGAGCACTGTTCCTGTGTTTTCACAGCCAAGCATGATGACTCATACAGAGTGGATGTGCACTGATAATGTCTACGCTGCATGCATTGCATTTGTATGTTGCCAGTGCTCATGTGAGGGAGTCTTACATGCATGCATGAAGTGTCCTGCATCTGCCTGCAGTCTCAATAATGGACATGGCACCCCATTTGGCCTGGGAGCAAAACCGCTGGCATCCAGAGACCCATCCTGAAGATGGTGATTCTCAGGCTTGATAGGAATCAGTAGAAAGGTGACTTTAATTTGAAGAGGAGTAGTAATTTTGCTCCTTTTGCAGTGGATTCATCCTATATTTAGAAGATGGTAGAAAGTGAGAGATAATTTGAAAGCAATTTGAACTGATAGATGGTGACAGCTGGCTTGAATAGAGATGGAAATCACTGAAGAGCCCATATTTAGACCACAGGCTATACCGTACTGTGAGCTACAAAGCACATTCAATATAAAAATTCTCCTTGGATCAGAACTTTATGATAGACTGAAAAAGAGAGCAGTCTTTTGGTGGTATGGTGGTACAGCCAAGAAGATTAATTTAGCTGAATAAAAGCAAATGCTTTGAAAATGGTTAAAGTGGCATGTGCCAAGATCAGAGTAAGATGTTGCAGAGGTCAGGATGAAACCCGATGATCTGAGTTTCAGCTTCAGCAATATGAACTGAGAGGAAAAGCTGATTTTGGAGATGTTAGGCAGAAAGAAACAACTGGATGTATGCTGGATGAATAACATTAGTGATGGCTAAGGAGAAGCCATTATGTTATATTATTATGTTATATTATTATTATTTACTATTATATTATTATGTTATAATCTCAGGAACTGGAGAGCTGACAACATCAGCAGGTTCTGCCTAGTCATTGCTGAAGGTTCAAACTATAGAAACACTTTTCCAAGCTCAAATATTAGAATATTCAAACAAGTTTGAATATTTTTTTATGTCAATGCATTAAGGTCCCAGTTAAGAAAGCAGTTTGGTAGTAGAATTAAAAAATTTAAGGCCTTAGTGCATTACTACAGTACTTCCTAAACAATGAAGTGGAGAAGGAAAGTAAGATGTCAAATCTGTTCCAATTTTTTTATTCCCTCTATTACTGTGAGTGATCAGGATTATTAATAGATGTCTCATAAAGGCCTAACCTGTGCTTAATTAGTAATTTAAAATATGCAGTTTACAATATGAAACTTAGGGGAAGCGAATTTTTCAGAAAAATTATTGAATAGTGTCTCATAATAATGCTATGAACTAATGATCATTACTTCTTGGGTTCAAGTGAGACTTTTGTGCTGTTTTTATAGGTTTCAGGAGACAAATTAGCCATGGAGAATGTGCATTTGGTCTGACAGGCCATGCATTTTACAACACTGGTATAATTACTTACAAAAATACAATTTCAGAGAGAACATGAGTTAAATTAAAAATATATTTGGTTTTGTTGTCAAATAAAAATGATTTATTTATGTCCCAGCCTTTTATGTACAATCATTTCCTCTCCTTACTCAGCACTCTTGCTTGTTTAGATTCCCTCATGATTTGCACTTGCTCTTTTAATTGATATTCTCTCAGGACCCAACACTAAGGCAAGGGTTTATGTGTGTTTTTGAAGAGAAGTTGAAGAGGTATTTGGACTCTGAATCACCCATCTGGAGGCACATTTGACCCCTTTGACCCTGTGGCTGTCAAGATACTCTGAGTATTACAGGAGTTCCTAGACCAGAATATTTGGAATCCAGGAGCTGTGTGAGATCTAAAATCTGAAAAGCAAAATGTGAGTGAAACCACTTACTTGTGCTTGCCACAGTTCAGACCTGAAGGTATTTTCTGGTGACATGAAAAAGGTGACATAAATGGGCAGTGTTAAAATGATGTACAGAGTTTTAAAAAAGTAATTATTTTGTTCCTTTCTGCTTCCTTTCTGTTTTTATCAAATGAATTAATATTTACACATGAACACAAGACTGTTATCCTCCTCTTGAGATTATTTACTTACCTTTGTGTACTGTAATGATTTGGAAGAACTCCAGCATGCCAGTCAGGAAGAACTTCCTTCACAGATCCACTGTAGCTTTCAATAAGCAAATACTATTTTTTCAGTCTGCTTGATGGCTGGATCCCACAGAAGTGATTAGAATTGTTTCCTGTATAATTTCTGTTTATAATGGCCTGATACTATATTCTCAGTAAAAATGAATAGAAATAGCTCTACCTCTACTAAACAGAGCTTTCTGGTTATGCCTGAATTGTGGCCCTTTTATTTTACCTTTTTGTTTGTTTGGTTTTGTTAGATTTTAAGGCCAATATTTTAGTGACTATTTAGAGAGCTATTGGATCAGAAGATGTATCTATTATGGCAGCCCAATATTGCCTTGTTGGCACAGTATTAGAACTAATACTCCTGCCCAATTTCTGATTGCTCACTGCTTGGCAGACACTGACTTTAGGTTGAAGTGGTCCAACTATGTCTCCAGTCAGTGAAATGTCGACACTGGGCTGAAGGGAAGAGAGGTTGGCTTATACTCCAACTCTATCCCTGCAGCTGATGTGGATACAACCACACATATGTCTGTGAAGAGGAGCCAAGCTTTGGCACAATGTCAAATGAGGCCCCAGAATAACCTGTAACCATGTGTTTAGGAATTGGTTAGATGTGGCTTGTTATAGGCCTAAATTTAAGGAAAAAAGAAGCCTCTTAAATATCTGCAATTTGAAGGATTTTCACATTTCAGTAACTTTGACTTATATTCTTTAAAACTAAATTCCCCTAAGCTTGGAGAGAAATAGGTAGGCAAGGGAACAAAGGAAAACTCCTGAAGGATGTAAATTCTGATGGTGATTTTGATCACCATATTACTGCTCCAGCAGGCAGAACTAGATAGCTTATTCTGTGAAATGCAAGGGTGTACACAAATAATGTAGCTCCACAAAGCCTAATCCCTGAAAGACAGGTGACTGTTGCCAACAGATGTAACTGTCAGTCTGAAAGTGGATTTGGAAAAAATATATATTGCACACAGATGGGAGCTGAAGATCTTTGGCTCCACTGAGGTTCAGATCATGTCTTTCAAAAGCAGTCCAAAGGGGTTTGGTTTTCTTTTTAATTTTTAGCACTGGCACAGACCTCATTTGCCATTGTTGCAGATGTTCAGTGCAACTGTTCTGTGTACAGGCCTTTAGCTTGCACGGTCTCAGAATATCCAGGAGTATCCATGCACAAGGATAGTCTGAAAATTGATCCAGACTTTCAACCAGCAGAGCCATGAAATATGGTCTCTATGTTCTCTGTGTGCTTTTTTTTGTGCCCTTCATGATGTGGAGTGTCAGGCACACTAGGATCTTATATTTCTTAACAGGAAGAAGGCCTATGTAATGGAAGGTCATCATCAGAAAAAAAAGCCAGATGGGACTGTGTGTGATGGGTGGGTTATTTTTGTTAATTATAAGTTTAGCACATAAAAGTCTTGTGCTGTGAGCCCTTCAGATGTTTTGATACCACACATCTCCAAGTGCAGGTTTGCCTTAGCAGCTGAAAACCTGAAAATATTACTCATCTTCTAATAACATTCTTTTCAGCTACAGCTATGTTGTAAAAGGCAAAGGTGTGACTATACCTTCTGTAGGTGTTGGTACCCAAGTGAATGCTGATACAGCTCTATATAGTATTTGTTGCAAGAAAGTGAGGCTAAACATTTTGCCTTGTATTCCAGATGGGTTTTGTAGCACAAAAGCACCATGCTGAACAGTTATGGATACTCACCAGATAGTTAGTGTTATCTAGATGCCATGTAGCCAAGATCTGATGGAATACTTTACTTCAGCCTTTTAGGAAGAAAATACCAGTTTTGCCTCTAAATCCATATTGTTTGCTTAGTGGTTACAGTGACTGCCAGATGAAGCCAATTTAACATGCTCGTATGAGTCAAATGCTCTCCATTGACTACTGCCTATAAGATGTAACTTTAGCTTTAGCTTTTGAATGTGTAGAGGAGACAAGCACTTCCCACTGGTGTGAAACCGTCCCTACATTTGCTGCAGTATAGCCACACAGATTCCTGAAAACAGATCTTTCTTGGGTTATTCACTTTTTTCTTATGAATAAGAACAACACTTTGTGACCCTAGAAAATGTTGAGCTGTTTCAAAAGTAACCAAGGTAAGCATAATTTTGAAGAAACATTATTTGAGAGTCAGAAAATCTGGACCGATGGAATCCATCAGTGCACTCAAAAAAATGAGATAATACTTGCACTGTAAGAAAAGAGATTGTGAAGTAGTAAGGACTGTGAACAAGTTGTTGAATTGCGGTGTGAGTTCTGTCTAGACAATGTGGTCCTTCAGTAGTGCTTCCTCTCCATTGCTACTGGCTGCTCCACTGTTAGGTCAGTCGGTCTGTCTGTCAGGAGATGTTGCTAGCTCATACAGCTCATATCTTCAGTTAACATGGAGTTGTCACCTTTTCATATTGTTTTATTCCTGTCCTTTTTTCTTCCTTTGAAAGAATGTGCAGGATGATCCTCTTGAAAATATATCTTGATGTTTTCAGTGTCTAATCTTTTTTAGTATCAGAACATGTTGTCTGACTTCTCCAGTGTGTTATGGGTTAAAATAATCTCTTCAGATGCACTTGAAAAAGAAATCAGCATTGCATGTGATTATTATGGATTGTTTGTTTTGAGAATTCTGAGGATTAAACCTAGAGCATAAGCCCATGAATAGGCTAAATCAGTCCAACATAAGTAGCATGAAATAAAGAGACGCTTTGCTGTTTTAGAACTAGGCTGTCCAGCAGGGATTACCACCCACCCTGTTATAATCTTCACTGTGATAAACACTCTGCCTTTTTGGAACACAAGGGAGAAACTGAATTAACATCGACAGGCAGAAACTGGATTTTACTACATTTTGTTTCTGTTCAGCTTTCAACTAAATCATTGGCGGAGAGAGAAATCACTTATTTTCACAGAGAATTTTCACTGTCTGTGGCTCCTTACAGGATAAGCAGCAGCATGTCCCCAAGTTCTTAAAATACAGGGGGACAAGCAAATGCTTCATTTGTGTCATTCAGGTGGTGGAAAGAAAGCAGAACTTAGTTACATACACATTGTTGTGCACCTCCTTATTGCACCACAGAATGCCTTTAAAAACCTACAGTGCATTTAAAAAAAATAATGCAAATATAACTTTGCCTCTTTTGCATTGTTTCCTACCTCATATTCTGCTCCATGAGCATCACAGAAAGAACAATACTTGTTGCTCTTGAGTCAACGTTACATAAGGAAGTGTTGATTTACAATAATGATATTGTATATTGATATATTGATATTTATATTGATAATATAAAAATCTATATACATATGTCTTTTATATAAAAGATGTTTTCAAGAAGATAAAGGTGTGGAATTATCTGCTTAGATGGGGCAGTTTCCCCTATTCATTGTGGCTGCAGTTAGAATAGACAGCGGCATGGCTTCTAGGGAAGGTCTTTCTCCTGTCATCTCGGGGTCACTGAGCTGGTCTAACAACTTGCTTTTAGGGGATTTAAAACTTACATACAGTCTGATTCAGTGGCTCAGTATGTTTGACAACGGGGTCATAAATCCTGTCTATATAGTTGTCTCATTTTCTCATCCTAAGTTTGAGGACAGTATCTGACTGCTTCACAGAAATCTTAAGACATGTTCTTTATGGTTAGTAAAGTGCATCAAAGGCCTTTAATGTGAACTACAAGAGCTCCTCTTAAAATGACAAGGACGACCAACAGGCACATAAGTGCCAGTACATTCATAGAAATAAATATCTCCACTTTCCTTTTTTATCCCTTTGGCTTCAGGGATTTTTTTTTTTTTAACTTCTAAAGTTAAAAAGCTTGATTCAAAAAATGTCTAGAATTCCTACTGCCAAAGGCTAAGCTATAAATAATTCTTCCCTCATTAGCTTTTCTTAAGTTTAACAGTTGGAATAGGTCTGTGGATTGTATGTCAAAGTTATGTATTAAGTTCTTTGGTAATAAGGGAAAAATGTGCACACAATTTAAAATTCTTATGAGGAAATGAGCTCTTGTATAGTACTTTGGTGGAAACCTGGATGCTGTTATCATTTTTCAAATGTTTTTCAGTATTTTTATCTACACTCTGAACCTATTAATGAAAGTAGGAAAGAATTCTTTGGGGAAAAATATTATAAAGCTTTGCTAATTGAATTTTCAAGTAATTTTCATGAGTTTTCTACTTTCTTTGGAACACTCAAGCCAGCTTAATTATAAATAATAATTAAGCCAAGCACACTGCTTGTCTGCTATGAGTATTTGATGAACAACCATGATCTTAAATGTGTTTGTTAGTATACAGATACTAAAGTTTTTGATGTACTGGAACATGAAAACTTGCAAGTTTTAAGATATTTGATTTACCTTCCTCAAAATGTTCAATAAGGAAATAGTCTTCTACCTGTAATGTAAGGATGTTGAAAAACACTTAACAAGCTTTTTGAGGAAGCAGTAACCAAGCTTTCTGTGCTTTAGCATACAGAGCAGTAGCTCTCACTACCACTGCTAGCCCTCCCAGCTAACCTAGTTGAAGGTTTGACTTTAAGACTTAAAGTGAAAAGAAGAAAGCAAGAATACTAAAATTATTCCCACTAGATGCAAAGAGAGTTGATATATACATGGCAGGGGAAGGGAAAGGACAGAAGCAGTGGAAAGAGCCTTAGTAGCGTTGGGAATTTCTGGAGTGATTTATTCAGCCAGACTTTCAGACCTAGCATTCCAACAGATGTTGTGTTTATTTATAGATAGGCACTGCAGACAAGGTAATTCATCAGATGGAGTCAGAAGTCAGGGTGAACTGCTGACTTTGAGTTCATGGAAGTGAATCCTCTGAACCATGAATGATTGCTTTAACCTATTTAGTGATAACTACAGAGCATGTTCAGGAAAAAACATGTATCCTTTCATCCACTGCATGCAGGAACAGAGGATGCTCATCTGTCTCCTTAATCTGTCTGTGTTTATGGCGTTCAGCATGAGTTCCTTCCCGTGTGGCCTTGCTGTGTCAGGTATAGGAGCAGAGTATTTAGAAGCCTGTTAATTTCACTGCTCCAGCAACGATTTGAGCACAATCCTCTTGCTCTAACTCCCATATGTTTCAGTGGGAGGTTTACTTAACAAGTAGTTCAGAGCAGTTCTAGGAAAAAAGACCCACATGAAGTGTGTGGATAATAGGTAATGCTTCCAAGATTGCTCTTTGTGCTTTTTGTAGCCTTCATGCTAGGAATGGATACAGGCACTGTCTAAACTGCACGGTAGAGATTTGCCGTTAGTCCTAGTTTCCCACTCATTGTGGTCTTTCTGTTCTGTTGCCTGGATTTCTTCCCTTCAGAGGCTATAGAAATGGGGGAGAGGGGTTTTGAAACACAACTGATCTTGTCTTACCTTAGGCTTGGAATGTGACTTTCAGAATCTGGTACTGTTAGCGACTGCCATTTAGACATCACTACAGGAACAGAGCTACTAAGGAGGAGTGAAAACTAACTGAATGAACAAATATACTGCTAACTTAGAATGCTTCACCACTCTCTTTTTCAGGTTTGTCTTTAACATTCTTAAATACAACATACTAGGTACAAATCTTTCTGATGTGTAGGTGGCTAACCTTTTGATGCTCATCTAACTTTTTGGTGATAATTTATGTATAACTTGTCCCGTTAACCATTCTTAATGAATACTAAATGATAATTTATGCTTCTTGCAGTCCTTGTAGCACAAAGCATTTATGAATGGAAAGCACAATTTTCATTTATGAATGGAAAGCAGGACCCTCTCTCTCTCTTCACCTTCCCCAGTCACTTTGAGACTTATGATGTGTTAACTCTCCTATTTTCAGCAAGAAAAATATAGAGTAGTAAGAGAAACAATAATGAGATGAAAATGTTTCCATTCTCCTCTGCCCATATCTCTGATAAAGTTTTACATGCATGTATGTTCATTCTACTCTAAAAGCAAAATCAGAGTGTGAAATTCTCACCTGTCTGGGTCACTGCTGGCAAGTTAGCCTGTACAAAGGTAAGGGATCCTTCTTATGCCTAGCACTTTACAATGCCACATCAGCATGACACTGATGCATGATTTTGATCTTTAGGTTTTGGTTTCTGACTGTACTTTCTGGGTCAGTTATGCAAGACAGTGTAGTTTGGCATGGATTCTGATAGAATGTATTGCCAATATTCTCATCCATCTTTCCTAAAATGAAAAGAATGAGCCTAAATATTGGATGTAGCCATTTTGCTCCCTCTGCCAGATCATTCTTTGATCTCTTTGCGGATAATGCTGCAAGGAGTCAATAGGAATAGTAAGGGGTTTTTTTTTTATGGTTCTAAAAGATACTCAAAAAGAATAAGTTTCACAAATGATCTCTGTCTTCTGTAATTATCCATTAACTCAGATAGCATTTCAATCCCTAACTTTTGTAATAAAAGATGAAATCCTCAGTTTTAGAAATAATTTTTTTCCTTAATGTTTTTACTGGTTTTCTTTCCTTATCTGAACCTTTTTTTTTCCCCTAGAAGATTAATCAGAACTGGCAGCAAGCAGGTCTTTACTTTGTGACTTGTGAATACTGAGTTGCCAATAATTCCAGTGCTGTTGAATAACATTTATATGATGTCTTTCATACAAGGACTTCCAAGTGCCTTGTACTTATCAAGCTTCACTGCAACTATGTGAATTAAGCATTGCTGTACTAGAGACAGCCAAACCAGGATGTAAATAGATGCAACTGTCCTCTCCAGGTTCAGAGCCAAATGCAGATAAAGATTTCTATTATTCTACATCATTTTTGTGTTGTGATTAAACCATATTTTCCTGTCTCATTTTCTGAACCATTGGGTAAAGGAATAGATCCAACCAGTAAATTAGGGGTTGTAGAAGCTACCCTTTCTTGCATGATATATTGTTAAACATAAATTGACAAAGGCAGAAGATAGCAAATGGTGCTCTGTGATTTAAAGACATAGTCATAAGATATAACTAAGTCATTTCAGATAATTTCATTATGTCATGATGTAATGAAAACTACCCACCTTGAAGCTTATGGTTTTCCTAATACCTGTGGAAGCACACTGCTGCTGACAGTGTCAATCCCTAGTTCCAGTATATGACAGCAGTGTGCCCTTTCTGGTTGGTGAAACTTCATGTACATTCAGAAATGTCATTTCATCAAATGACATATTGCCCTTATTAAGACAATCCTCTATTACCTTAAAAACCTCTAATATGTCTCAGTTGTACATGACTTAAGTGGCATGTTTACTTCTCAATGTTTGAAAGGGTGCACTGAGCACATTTTATTGCTGTTGTACAAGAGAATAGGGTAGGAACATACTCAAGTGCATTGAGTTTGACTCTCATCTTTTCTGACAAATAATTTGAAACTGGAGGCAACAAATTGTCATGGTAAGTTTTCTATGCATAATACATGCATGTGAGAGTGTAAGTACAAAAATACAACCATAATCATTAGGCAAAGTAACCTGATTTGAATAACCATCTAGGCAAAAAAATTATACCCCTTAAAAATTCATTCTCATTTAATTTGTTTTCAGACTTTCAGTTTGCATTAGGCATCCAACTGTGAAAAAAAGAATGTGCTTTATTTTTCTTTTACCAAATAGTGCCTGGTTTTAGTTTTCCTGTATTTTCTTGAAGGAGATTCTTTAACCTCAGAATAAAAAGGACTTTCTGTGCTTGTGGTTGCTATTTCAATAAAAACTGCTAAAACCCAATGTTTTCTTCCTCTGGAAGAGGTATTGAGCTTGCTATATTTGGGTCACACTCAGGCTTTGCCACTGAAATGCTGATATGTAGCAGAAACTCCTGTAATGAAGAAGTAGCAATGCTGAGACTGAAATACATGATTGCTTCTGGTCTTCTTCAGGAGACCCCACAATAGCCACACAGCTCTTTGTGCTTCCAGAGAAAGCGATCCATTGCTTCCCCCACTGTCATCTTCCTACTCAGCACCTGTAGGAACAGTATGTTACTAGAATAGTGCAGAAACTGCAGTAACTCAATACATTTCTAGAATACTGCAGAAAAAAAGTGTAAGATAATGCCTAGAGCACAAGACCAAGATGTATGCCCTGTCAAACACATTTATGACATCAGAGAGTCATTAAAATGCTCTAATTCTTATTTGCCTTATGAACAGCAGAGGACAAAAACAATTCATATTTCTACAGGCAGCATTTCCCTTGCATGTTCTTTCCATAATGTCACATTTTCTTTAGAGCTGCTGTTGCTTAGACATTTGTGTTGGAACTTACCAATCACAGTGTCACCTCCCAGCGCTGGAACAAAGCCTGGTTTGTCCTTCCTAGCACACAACTTGAAGGTTTGCAGGCATCAGTATCCCACTGTCAGTCTCCATGCCATTCATAATCTCTTGGTTATGAAGTAAACCTTTGGTTTTCTTTTGAGAGGAAGGAATCTGCCTATTTTTTTATAACAGCTGAGATTTATTTCTGAAAACTTCTTGTTTCATCTGAGAGAAGGCAACAGCATTAATGGATGTCAGCCTCTGCTGTTGTTTGAGTGCCCATATAAAAAATATATATTATACTTACAATACAATTGTTTTTCATAATTAATTTTTGTGAGTCCTTTCAATAAATAGTCCATAGGCCCCTGGAAAAAAAAGACTGACAGCTGAAAACCACTGACTAGTTTCCTCATATCAAGGAATTTCTAATGGTTCTTTAAAGCTATTCCATTCCAGATTTTAGTACAATAATGCAAGTTTTCCTTGGTTTCAGAGTATTATCTAAAATAATCTGATTTGTCTTTCTGTTCTGAACAAGAAAATGTATTACATAGTAATAATACATCTTTGATTCAGGAATCCAAATGAACATTGTTCTAGTTTTGTGAATAATGCATGTTATTAGCAGCTTTATATTGAAAAAATAAATTAGTGTGTGTTAGATATGCATATATGTTATCTATACACACAAAATACATTTTTAAGGAACTCTCCATTTGTTATCCAGAAGGATAGTTAAATATGACTCATTCTGTAATTACACTGAGGGAATATCTGCCAAAACATTTGTTAATGTTTGCTCAATTTAGAATCAACTGCGTTTTTTGCCCTCTGTTTTTTTTTTGGTGTGTTCTTTCTAAGACACACTAACAATGTATTGATTCTCAGAAATATTCAGAGAAATGAAGTGATGTCCCATGTTAAGAGACTAATTTTAAAAAGGGGAACAAAACCCTTCTGACTATAAATAGAATAATCCTTTCATTTCATCAGAGGACAGTTGTTTTTTATTCCAACCTTTTTGTGAAGAGCTGTGTTAATTCAGTCAAGGGATAAAGGAGATTATATTGTTCTTGTTTATTCAGAATTTCAGCTTTTGAGTAATGAATGAATGCAATGCTCCCAAGTAAATTGTGGAAGAAGCATTTATTCACAAAGTGTTAAATATAGGCACTGTAATGAATTTTTGTTTAAGCTCAGTTAAACAGTGTTAGCAACAGAGTGTAAAGGATGAAGAATTCTTAACCCAGGAGTAAAACACGTTAACCAGCTGTTAGCCTGGTTGAGCTGGAGGTATTGGAAGCTTTTTGTGTTAGCAGCATCCCTGGAAGAGCTCTGCTCACATAGCTTAAGAAAGGATTCTCGGATTACTTCAACCTGTAGAACACAGCTCCTGTGCTCAGTACCAGCTGCTGAAGTGCCTTGCCTTCTCTGGGGTGTTTTGACTGAGACTTTGGGCTGCTGTGCAAAGGTTGAAAGGGGACGTGTTTCACCATCTGCTCTCTTCGCTCTGATCTTCTGTGTGGCACAACTAGTTTCAAAGTAAAAGTAGGTAGTAGGAAAAATTTATTGCTTCCTGTTAAAATGCTGTGAGCTTAATGTACTTGGAAAAATGAAAAATTCCTTCATTATTTTTGTCCCGATCATAATGTTAAGAACTATTGGCAGCACAGGTTTCCCAGCAAAATTAGCTGGTTTTGCTGGAGGTGTTTCTGATTTCAATGGTATAATGTATGCTTGGTCTGAATACATCACAGTTATCAGAAAATACTTCATCCATCTACATGCCCAAAGCCTATTATGCATAATGGTTATGCATAACACAGTGGTAATGATGCATTTTACATCTGGGCTTCACCCTGCATCTTTCCTCTACTGGGGTAGGTCTGGAAATCAGTAGGTAAAAAGAGGTAGGACATGACTACAGGACCTTGTTGGATGAAGCCCATCATGGTTATGAAGCATCTGGGAATTTGGATCAGAGTTTTGAAAGTCCAAATTTAAACCAGTGTCCTTGCCATGACTGTATATGGAACATTTCTAACTGGATAGTCCAAGTGTTAGATGTTATAAATGTGACATGGTTATTCACTTCCTAGGAGAAGGAGTTTGCCTCTCTTTATAAAAAGGCCTAGAGTAGGAAAAGTCAGTGTTTTTTATTGGTTTTCTTCCTTTTTCTTTTTTTTTTCCCCTACACTTGTCATTCTGTTGACAGAAGCTGCATGCTACCTTCTGTTAACCCAGTTTTATTTTAGTAAGAAATATCTGAACCAGGAATTCTGGTAGTTGCAGTAAATGTGATACATTTAATATTTCTAAAAGTGACTTTCGAATCTAATCAGAACCATTAGGCATCCTGTGGCTGTTGCGCTAAATCTTCTTAAGAATATCACTGCAATAAAATCTATGGCTATTAAGGTAGTAGGCAAGGAACAGAAGAGATGTAAGAAATGTGTTGCTTGTTATATATGCTAGGATATTCGGAAGCATCCAGCATGATGCAGATAAGGGAGATGTATTGAACTGGTATTTTTGCTCTGTATGAGAAAAAATGGAATCAATTCAGAAAAGCTGCACTCTAAGGATTAAAAAAAAAATGCCCTAATGCATGACATGTGAAAAATCAGCTTCTTCTTTAAATGCTAATTTAAAAAGCTGTCTGAGGATAGAGCTAGCTGGTTGCAAACACTAGGACCTGCAGAGTTAATCGTTTGTGTTTGTATTTATTACCGTGTAGAAAATGTTGTTATGGAAACCAAATATATGCTACTTCTTAAATAAATATTCTCCCAAGGCCTCTGGAACAAAGAAAAGAAATTGGAGCTATTAGTGTTATTGTTGCTAGTGGCTGCCTAAAATCCCAAAGCTGGGATTGTAATTGATGCTGAGAGTCCAATGGTTTTGGCTTCCTGGTTTTATAGCCAAAAGGAGAAAGCCAACAGCATTATCTTCTGCGACAACACGGGAATGGGTCCCTACAGTCTCTCTGTGTAATGCATCTTGAGGTTGTCCCTGCTTAGGGAAGCCTGCAAGCCAAGAATCATTTACATGGTAATTCACCAAGTGAATTTGCCTCCTGTTGTAAGGAGTGGATGAGAGTCAGATGGTGATAGCTGAAGTCAGGTAAATCAAGCTGTAGTCCAGGGTATAATTTCAGGCGGTGAGACATGTGGCTGGTGATGGAACTTACCACAAAGGCAGTAGACTTGCCTGTCCCTTGACATTCTCAAGGCCAAATTGATTTTTTGAGAATTTTTTGGTTTATTCATTGTGGAGATGGAGAGACCAGTCAGGATATATGACTGGCGTTGGTCCTTCCTAGGAACAGGTTTTATGGCCTTGAATATATTTCATTTTCCTTTTGTCATGAGCCATATGCAGCAAAGGATTATTTATTTTGCTAGTATGTGCTAGGAAAATCATTCAGGCAGTGAGCACATTAGAATCCAATACCTGGTATAGGCATCTGCAACACCTAGGAAAAAAAATCTGTAATGCATTTTTTGTGACATATAATTTGGTTTTGGTTGCCCTGCATTTATGGAAATCAAAAACAGAATGAAACTGTCAGGAGCTATCAGAACATGTTTTCCAGAGTTATATTAAAACCAGCAGCTTAAATGATTAAAGGAATATTATTTAGAAGTGGGGTGGCAATACTTCACATGTATTATCCCTGCAGTGACAAGAACTTTGCTGGAATTCCATTTCTAGTTACAGACATCAAAAATAAGAGCAAAATATTAAAAGGGATTCAGAAGAGAGCTATGAAAAAACTTGAAAGCTCTGGAAAATATGGCATGTAGTAGTAGGTTGAGCTTTGTTCAGCCTCTTTATTTGGGAAAGAGTAACAGGTAGGTTGAGCTTAGTCAAAATGTATCCCTATTGAGAAGGTCTGAAATCTGCCAATCACAATAAAATTGTGGGTTTACTTTTGAGCTGTAGCATTAGCTGAGATATTTACAGCATACTGTATTACATTACATCATAGGAAATAGATTAGTCTTTTGAATCAACCATTCTGTGATCTCTAGTTAACTACAATTCAACCACAATTGTGCCTTATAAATTCATTTAAAGCAGTTTTTGGGTGATTTGCAAGAAGGTAGAATATTATTTCCAGTGTATTTATTCCAGTTGACTTTATATAAGTCTCTGCTATTCTTAGGGATAAGGAAAGTTTGATTATAGTTTGTCAGATTCTATAAAGATTAATATTATTCTACATTTGAAAAGCTAATACAAACTTGGAATCCAGAAATCAAGAATGTAAATGTAAGAATGAGTTGATGCTGTAAGAGTGTATATCTACAAAATCATATCTTTTCTGATTTGTCAAGCATCACTGAGTCCCTCAGGGAAATTATGCTTGGCCAGCCATTCTACTGAATATGCAGAAATACTGAGAAACATAACTGGTCTTGTTTTGGAAATGTTTTGGGTGGTTTGGTTTTTTGGGGAGGTTATTTAGTTATTTATTTCATTTTATGCTGGTAGCAATCTATCCAGACTGACTAATTTCAGATTGCAGCATGGATGGAAAGACTTTCCCTTAGCTGTCAATACCAGATTACTTCTGTTCCTATCTTATGTTTTCAGTAATAATTTTTCTTTTAGGAATTTGTTTGGGTATTACCCATCAGATTGCCATTTGAAGGATAATTTTTGCTAAATGGGATATCACATCTTCAGACATGCTTCACTGATTTAAAGCTGTTTCCACATTCATGTTTTAGAACCTTTTATTCATCTTTAACTCTTGAATGACCTTTGTCAGCTGTCAGTGTCAACTAGAGATCACTGCTTTTGACAGTTGCTATCAGTTCTGAAGAGATGTAAAGCCCTGTGCCATATTCCACAGGGCTGGAAAGCCCAGCATCTCTGAACTGTGGAACACATCAAGAAATAAAACCACCCACCCACATGCACAGTAAATACTATTTCTTTGGAAAATAACTTGCCCTACTTGCTATCTAAAATAGTCACAAATATTTAATGTGCTGCAAGCTTAAAATAGATCAGAGTGACATTTGGATCAGGTAATAAAAGGAATGGTGAAAGGTCCATGGATTCTGACTTGGTTAGAGAGTGTGAAATGCAGTTAAGCACAAAAATATAGGGAGATAGTTGTTGACTGCTGGAAGTAACTAATCAGCTTTTTGAGAGGGGAGTATATTTTAAATTAATCCATCTGCTTCTCAAAAGGATTGGTAAGCAATAGAAAGGTTCCTAATGCTTATGGTAAGATTATTGAAAGAATTCTAAGATAAGGATTAATTTAAAGTTAAAAAGTCATATTA
Organism: Galbula dea; assembly: GCA_013399015.1. NCBI lineage: Eukaryota > Metazoa > Chordata > Aves > Piciformes > Galbulidae > Galbula > Galbula dea. The sequence continues at coordinate 5,097,255 of VWZX01010273.1, forward strand.
GAAAAAGTCATCTGAAGCCTGAAATTGAATTCAACTATAACTGGGCAACCAAGGGAAAGTTTTATATGGTTTTTTCTCTGTGTTTGTTTTGGGAAGGCAAACCATTAGAGAAATCAAATCTTAAAAGCTTCAATAAGCTGACATTACTGATTAATAAGAGGCTACTTCCACAGCCCAAGGATACCAAAAGCCAAGACCAACCTAGTCCCAAATGAACAATCCTCACACCAAGAGTCTTATTCTGCTATAAATCCACAGGTCCATCTCTCATTGATGTCAGTGGAAGATCTCTGGTAAACTAGACTTTTATCTGTCCTGAAGGAATTACAAGATTTAGGTCTCAAGAACAGCTACTAAAATAAACATGTACAAGTTCAGACAAATTAGTCATTTTATAAATGTTAAGTGCCTGTTACACTGCTGAAATAGATGTAAAAGGAATATGATATTGATTTTAAAGTAAAAATATGGGCAAGATTTTTCAGAGAAACAATCAGAAGATAGTTGAACAATGTCATTTATATTAATCAACATTTAGAATATGAAAATTTAATTAGGATAGTGAAAGAGAGGAGGTTGCTAACAGTTGAAGATATCCCTAGAAGGAAAGACACTGGTTTTTGTGTACTCACAGACGTGCCTTTTACCATTATCACTTTGTCAGTACACCACAGAGTATGTACCACAACCACAACTCTGGCTCCTTTTACTTTTTCCTGACAATCCTATTTATTAGGTTGCTGGCAAATTTCCAGCCACCTCCAGCAGTAATACTCCATTAGCTGTGTATAGAACAGGGCAGTCTATCAAGATGTGAGATTAAGTTGGTGGTGAGAAAATATTTCAGTATTTGGATCCAAATTACAAATACCTTTTTTAAAAGTCCTGCTTGTTTCTCTTGAAAGAAAAAAAGAGTAAAGCATATGTATCTGAAGAGGGTTTTTGGCCTTCTAACAATCAGAAAAAAGAGGAGGAGAACATGAGCAGAAAATGTGTCAGGCTAGAAGTAATGATGGTACTTGTAACGTGCTTTCTTTGAGAACTATGATGCTGGAAATGATAGTGGAAAACATCTGTAGAACTGTGAAAAGCAAATAAGAAGCAAAACTTAGAGGGACATCGTCTGATCGAGATGATGGTTGTGTTACTAGAACCAAAATCCTCAGTGTGGTGATAACAGCAGTTCCTGACTTTATCTGTTCTCCTTGATGATGTGGCTTATTTGAGCTAATATATTTTGGGAAAGACATGGAGGTTCACAGTGCCTCTCTGAACTGAGCAGCTGTGGTATGACATGGTATCTGCAAGATCACCGGCAATTTGCAGTCTGCTGCTGAGTTCAATGTACTTAGTGTGGTGAAGGTGACATCTGCAAAACGGTTTGATGGTTTTTCTCAGTGACAGTGCCACCAAGCTCTGATTCAGTAGCTGAACTGCCCTTGTGTCTTTCTGTATGGCATTAAGTTTCTGTTGCAGGCAAAGCCTGGAGAAATTGTAATCCTTTGACAAAGCTACAAGTCCATGGCAGATTCTGATTAAAATAAATACACCCTCTTCACAAAAGCCTGCACCATTCTTCATAGTAAGGGATTCTCTGCAGATGCTATTTTAATGGATATTTCATCATTGTGTTTATCATTGCAAAATTAAGATATTTGCAGTAGTGCAGTTAATGAAAATCATCAACTGCATTAAATGCCATTATTTTTAAATTCAGTCTTTAGTGAGGTGGTGCATTCAAAAATATCTTGTTCTGTTGCTTGCTGGGATAAAGCAGGAAAACATTAATTACAACTCATAAACCTTACCACTATTTCCAAGAACGCTGAGAAGATTTACAAAGCTTTTGAGGTAAACATTTGAGCTAACTCTTTTTTGCCATTGTTGAATGTACATCAGTTTGGCTGGTTATCCCAAGGCAACTGTCACTTATTTTTCTTCCAGTTCAGCTGATCGGTGGCTGGGATTACTCATTTTCCCCCATCTTTAAAATGAGTTTAGAGCTTTGAAAAAAACCTTTGGAACACAAATCACAAGAGAGAAATACATTTTGAAATGTAGTATTATTTCTCAACCTTTTTCCTATTCTGAAATCTAAAGAGGGAGATCTAATGATATGACTTACGTGTGGTCTTTTGCATACTGCTGAAGAAATGGCAAGACATTGTAAAACCAGAGGGTACCTCTAGCTACCATATCACTGTGGATGATAATGCCATTTCCTTATAGGGAAAGTATATTTCTACAACAACTACACTCTTCTGTTTATTTGGTATATACCCCAGTATTGTCTATGGTAATATTCTTCTGTCCCCATCTGAAAGATGAGATGAGGAGTAGCTTCTTGCAGGTTGTTTGTAAGCAGATGGCAGAGTACTTCTTGAAAGATTCAAGGTATGACCTTGTACCAGTACTTACTGGGATTGTTTCAGGGTAGCAAAAAAAGAGCAAATCATTAGCAGTATTTTAGCAAAATTTGAGAGAACTACAGAGTCATGTCACTTAGACTTGGGAATATCTTGTGAGCTCTGGAGTGCACAGATATGCTGCTGAGATGCAATGTTAATATCTAGTTTAACATCTAACTCTGTGTTGTCTGATTCTGATTTACATGGAATTAACCATGTGCATGAAGTTAAGCATGTCCATAAATGTCTGCAAGGCTTTAGTTATTCAGTGCACTCATTATCTCAATTTGTTGTTTCATGGAATTGTTCCAAGTATCTCATCTAATCAGATCCTCCTGGAGGCACAACATATGCCCACAATAGCATGAGCTATATATAGCTGCTTCTGCAATTATGAAAGATCAATGGAACTTCTCTCTCTTTTTTCCCCCAGTACATGTATATGAATTATCCTGTAGGAATTAGTATCCTTCAATGAGACCATGGTGTGATTTCTGATACATATAAAGCTGAAGTAGAAGTGTCATTTTCTAGATCAAAACACTATAATTAGATGCAATGTATAAATAAATATATAGCAATGACTTGTAAATAATATAAACCAGATAAAAGTATGTTAATGTAGACTGTTATAAATCTATTTAAAAATAAGCTTGACACCATTTCTTGTATACTAATCACAAATATGATCTGCAAATATAGAAAAAAAATCATAATGCTGAATTAAAATCAGCCAGATGTTATTCATCAAAGATATTTACCCGAGTAGTAAAGAATGTTTGCTTCAGATTCTTCTTTAAGGACTAACCTTTGGTATTTAGGCTTGAAATGCAGATGGCAAACAGCCCAAATAATTCTAGTCTCAGTAATACTGTTGTAAATCTGCTGAAATACTCTATATTACTGAAGGCAGAGCAGAACCTGATGAAAGATTATGGCCTATTTCTGCTGCTTTGTTGCTTTCATCTACAAAGGCAGTTGTAGGAATCAATGAAACCGTGTACGAAGTATTACTTGAAATGTGTGAACACAGCAGAAGCTGACTCTTTAGAGTGTGAACATACTCAATTGGATTGCTCATTTACCAATTATTTAAATTGTTTTCAAATAACAGAACTAAGAAAGTCAATCTTGCCATAGAGCTGGCTGTAAAATGCCAATATTAACATTACTAAGTATGACTACCTGCTAAATGAATTAAGCATGAAGCAGTTGAAAATGAAATGGCTAGCATTCCAAATTATTTAATGAATGTCTTTGTTTCTAGGTATACAATTCCCTCTTGGTCTTGCCATTCAATATATTTTCACATCAGCTGTAAAAATGATGCTACAACGATACACATTAAACTTTTTTTATCCTTATGATCATATGTCACTTTTATATCAGATTTCAGAATAGCAAGATGGAAGGATTCAAAAGTTACTGAGACTTTCAAGCAATGGAGAATATCAGTAATGCAATTTCAAAGGAACTTAATGTGTCCAAAATGCCAGATGCAATATTAGTAATGGCAGTGGGGAATTAATATAGTTTGTTGATTTTGACTTTGAACACCATTCTATTTAAATAATGTGCATATGGTCGACATATGCATACACATACACTCACTTTACTGGAAGGATGCAGATTACGTAGCCAATGGTATTTTAATTGCTGTCAGTGAAAATTCCAGGTTTCAACTGAAAACCATGTTTAGCTCCAGAAACTCAGGTTTCAAGGGAAAATTAAATTTTCAAAAAAATTTTATTCATGAAAAAAACCCTCTTAAAATACAGTTTTCATTTGCTTATTTCCCTTAATCAATACCATTTCTATCAGTGGTTTCGCACTCACTCTGCTAAAAATCACAGGGGTTTTGGAGAAAAATAGAACCCTGGCATTGGATCTAAGTCAAAATGTGTAGTAAAAAAATAACACCCTGTTCTAGATAATGAAACACAATTAAATAGTTCTGTTTTGATGCTTCTAGGCATATTACTTCCTCAATCCCTTTATTTAAAATATAAGCCTACTAGTTTCATTGCAAATATTACTAGGGGCATATGTATCAGATGCTGAACTTTGAAGATCAGCTTTGAATGACACAGTTTATTATGCAAGTGCAAAATATTTTTAAGAATTCATTCAAAGCAGCTGAAGTTATCATCATTTCCTTCCTAAAGTCTGTAACTTTCTGTCTTCCTTGTGTCCTCCAAATGCCAAGAAATAAGAGGGGTAAAAAATGCTTTGTTCTTTGTCCTTATCACAAAACACTGTCGTGTGGAATTATTCTGGTACATCTGGTTGTTGTTTACATAACTTCTGATCCTCCTTGTAATGAAGGTAAATGCAACAAAAATGGATATTTTTACCCCTGCATTCTTGGTCATCTGTATACACAGGACCATTTCATGTAAAAAAGCAAAAAAACCCAACTGTCAGCAGTGCAGCCTTCCTGTCTCAGGTTAGTAGGAGTTCCACATGTTTATATGCATAAAATAAAACTGAAGAGTTCAGTGTGTCCTGCATGACTGTTTTTTATATGAGTGAAACTAATTGCAATTGTCACTTAGAGTCTGTTCAGGAGCTGTGTATGTGAAAAAAAGCAGTCTTTAGCTTTCATATTTGCACCGAACTAAATTAACTCACATCAGTATTTCACATGGTTGTGTGCTGTACTTTTAGTACCCAAGCATATGCCTTGAATAGATTTTAATTTCACTTTTCCTATACTGCTGGGATCTATGGTTCTATTTCACAATGTTTTCTTCCACTTTAGGATTCAACTCTTATTGCTCTCCACCTGCTGTTAAGAGCAGGATAAACTAGCAAAGGCACATTGGTCTTCAGATAGCTATCATGATTTTATAATACCCGAGCACAGATGCACACTACTGCTCTGCTGGATTTCACTTGTTTTAGAAGGAAAATGCTCCAGTGCTTTATAAAGGGCTCCTATGTTACTAAAATATTAGCTCTTCAGCTTCTAAGTTGTTGTGTCACCTTTCTTGTTTGTATCATCAAATAATTTCATTGCCATTGGGGCAGAAACACCATGAGAGGTATGGCACAAGGAATGAGACTCATTTCTTTTGGCATGGCTTTGAAGGTGATTTGAATGGAAAGCTGTAGTGGAACCAGTTGATAGCACCAGCATGTTTGGCCACTACTGCCAATTAAAAGTCAAGAGGGATTACCTACTAATCATCACAATAGTTCAGTGATATTAGCCTAAATTTGCACACTTGTTGCAACACTTTGCATTACTATTGAAGCCCTTTTTGTTAGGCAGGGCATCAAATCTGTTGGATATATCCTTAGACCTTGAAAGGACTCAAAGATAGTTTCTAATATTGGTTATTAGACTCAGTTGAACCTTTCCAATGTAAATACAAAAATCCACTTACTTCTTGCAAAGTATGATGGGGTTTAGTATGATGGAGTTTGTTCAATGTTATGGTACTTTACAAAAAGCAGACCCCAAAGTGAATGAAAAAGCCTACTGCAAAATATTTTATAAATCTGATTATTATACTTTGTTTTCTTTAAGAGAAAATAGGTAGCTTGTACAATAAATATTCCCACTCCTGTGCACTTTCTTTTCTTGGAAGTAAACATTCTAGAACAGGCCTCAGTACATTTGACTTTGATGAAGCTGAGAAATTGTAGAGCATGTAAAAAGGAGAGTGAAAAATCTGTAAATGTTAATTACTTTCCTAGTAATTACTGTTGTATTTTATTTTTAGCCTAATCTATGTTCTCTTAGTCATGGGTTTTAGTCACCCCAACAGGAATGACTAATGTAACTAGAAAATAATGAAGCATCTTCAAAGAGAAGAGAGATGTATTAATCATGAAAGTGACAAAGGGGGAAATTAAGGTGAAGGAGAGACAACTTTCAAATCCCTACAGATTTTGCAGTTGTTTCTGAGGATAACTTCCCAGGACAACAGAACCAGCTAGGCCTGTGAGTGACCACAGGCCTTTGGTGTAGTATTGTAGCCACAGGGTTTTCTTTGGAGCTGGGAGGAGGTTGCTTTGTTTTGCCTAGGATATATTTAGACACTTACCTTGAGAGTGTATACATGACTACAGGTACTTCAAATAGAATTTAAGTGGTTCTGTGTCATGAAGATGTACTCAGCTGTATAGCCATCTAAAGGCTTAGGGACAAAAATTTTAAGCTCCTTTGTAGATGTACCAGGTAATTATTAATGATAATAAAAAATATTATATGTCTCTCAGTTGTCAGTTAAGAAAAAACAAGCAAACAAAACTAAAAAGACAAAATAAACCCTACAGTGACCAGAATTTTTGCAGGATGCTGCAAGCTGTTAGCCAGAAAATACACTGCACTATTATTTTTTAAACAGAAATACAGGCCTGTGGCATTCATCCGTTGTGTTTAGGGGCATAGGAGGCAAGAGAATGCTGCTTCCATAGCTCTTTTTGGCTCTAGTTGGTGCTAAAGCAAAGAGCATGTCATCTGTCATTGCAAAATGTAGTTTTCCATAATCTTAAAAGTTGCTAAACAGTCCTGGCTTTTTTAGGTATCCTCATGAGAAAGGCTCCAGCCCTTTAATCATCTTTGTGGCTCCTTGTTGGGCTTCCTCTAGTAGCTCCATACCTCTCTTGTACTGCAGAGCCCAGAAGTGGACACAGCAGTCCACTGGCCCCAGCAGCGCTGAGGAGAGGAGAAGGATCCCCTTCTTCCACCTGCTGGCCAACACTCCTAATCCAGCCCAGGATACTGTTAGCTGGCTTTGCTGCAAGGGCATATTGCTGGCTCATGTTTAACATGGTGACCAGCAGGACTCTCAGGTCCCTTCCTGCAAAGCTGCTTTGTAACTGGTCAGACCCCAGCATATATTGGTGCATGGCTTTATTCCTGTCCAGGTGCAGGACTTTGCAGTTCTCTTTGCTGACCTTCATGCTGTTCTTCTCAGCAATTTCTCCAGTTTATCAAAGTCCCACTGGATGGCAGCATGACTTCCTGGCATACCAGCCACCTCTCTCAGTTTTATCTCCTCAGCAAACTTGCTGAGGATACACTCTGCCCCATCATCCAAACCACTAATGAAGATGTTGAATAGGACTGGCCCCAGTACTGAGCCCTAGGGTACAGTGCTGGTTACTGGCCTGCAACGAGGCTTTGTCCCACTCATCACCACCCTCTGGGCCTGGCTTTTCAGCCAGTTTTCAACCCACCACACTGCTCATCCAGCTTCATGCCTTGCTGAAGAGTTTATAGTGAGCACAGCTTCCAGCATTGAAAGGAATAGCTTGTTCCCTTCTAAGTATTATGCACATATGTACATGGAAAGACAACAGAGAATCACTGTAGCCCACTGCATGTGGCTTATTGTATCACAGCTGATTCAGCTGAAAAACTTTTAAATATTCAGGTAAAAGCCTCCATGTTCCCTCCATCTTTCACATACTGATAATTTACAATTTCAGTCCTCTTGAAAAGCAAAGCTGTGTCACTTGGAGTGGTAAAGAATGCTATTTAAAGGTGGTTGTCCAGGAGACTGTGCAGTGAGGAAGAGGGTACTTTTTCTGTAACAGCCACAAGTAGCTGGAACAGGGTCAGGTTTGAAAGCTGCCATCCAAAGGCATTGAAACAGATTAAATCAATACTGTTGATAAATCCCTTTCTCTTACCTCCTTCAAGTTTCTATCAGGAACACTTTCTGAAATGGCATCTAACAGTTTCCTTCTCTAACAGCTCCTTCCTGCGAGCGTGACTAAGAGAGAAGAGTGCTCTCTGCTGAATGTCAATCTGAAATAGGTGATTCCTTTGAGATCATCCAATGTTAATATGACTCAGTCCAACCCCACTTAACCATTCTGTGATAACTGCATGCAGAAATCAAGTGTGGGAATTTAAATGTCCTTTTCAAAACTAGTTTAAAAATTACCTTTTGAAGTGGATTGTTTTGGTTTTTTCCTTTCCTTTGCAATTAAGACCTCAGCTATGTTTTTTGATTGTACTATTTGATAGAGTTCTTTGTGTTAAGGAAGCTCCATACAATCTATGGATTATTCACTGCTTGTTTGGGAAGTAGTCATGGATGCTTTTACTACAATTTGATAAAGAAAACACATTCAGCTTCTGCCTTCCTCTGGCACTTTTAGGCATAGCAGTGAAAAAAGAACTTGAACTCAGCTGCAATGTAATGGTACCACATCATCACCCTGCATTTCTGCAAGTCAGTGACTGCTTATTGGCATAACCCAAGTAATTTTATTTAGGAAAAAGTAATGTGAGCATATCTTTTCTGCCTCAAAAACAGAAGGTGTCCCTTCCAGGCAATTGGTACACCTACTTCTGGAAACACAGATCTTGAGGGTCCTTTCCAACCATAACAATTCTGTGATTCTGAATACTGCTTTTCAGAGCACATAAGCAGCTTTGTTCTTTTTGTTGTGCTTTTCAGCTACAGTCAGACACATAATAAAGGGTATCTGGGGTTACTGTTGAATGAGTGTCTAGGTCCTTTATGTGACTTAAAATTGAAAACGATTCTGCTCCTTCTATCTTGTTTGTTACCAGCCTGACTTAACTTATTTCATATCCATGGAAATACAAGAGAAATTAATTCAGCTGTGGCTTGTGGTCCCTAGTGCCCAAGATAAGCCAGTACCTTAGTCAGGAGAGAACAGTAGCTGTTGAAAGTGCATGACTTTGTGGAATGTCAGTATGAAATGGGAAGCATTGAGAAAAATGAAGCACTTTTATTTACTTATTCACACAGTGTTCTTGCTCACTTATTCACATAAAGAGCTACCAATACTGGGAAATAACTGTTGCACTATTTACTCTAATAGATGGCAATATCAGGAAAAGTTAACCAGGGTCAGTGTATCCAGGCAAACAGAACTAAAGCCACCATTTTTAATGATTTCTCATGTGTTTCATCTTCTCTTCCCATGAGGCAGCGAGTGACCTCACTTAGAGCTTAATCTTTTTATTAGACATAGTGGTACTCTTCCAGTGCCTCCCTTAGCCAGAGAATTTCTTTGAAACAGATGATAGCTATTTTTCCAGAACTGCTATTTTCTGCTCTGTACAAGTTTCTGAAGACTTTGAGATTCTGTTCTTCCTTAGATACTGTTTCCATTAATTTCAACTCAGGAAAACATTCAAGTTAGAAGTATATGTAACATATTTATGGTATTCACTGGACACAGCCTTTTTATAATCTGGCTGAGAAAAGGGCAAAAAAAAAAATGAATAAGACACCATTATTTTTTCCCAGAATCCATCAAAGCATTTCTAACCTCAAAACTGCAAATCAGAACACATGAAAATATGATAGCCAGAATCCAGAGTGCTGAGCTCAGCATTAAAGAGAATAGAGAGAGACCTAAAATCTTTTCTTCCTGATAGTTTGTTTATTTAATGCTGTGTTGGAAACTTAATCAATATATAGCCATCTGTAAATGAAATCTGGTCCAACACATTTATCTTTTACTTAAACCTGCCTTTGGTGTCACCATGAAATTCACTAACCAGAAGAGAACCCCTCTCCTTGTCTCTGCCTTCTCCCATCCATAGGGAGTGTACCTGGATTGAGCCCTGAATTTACTCAACTTCACTTTTTAGTTTGAGGACATATCTAAGAAAGGAGACATGAATTCTACAGCCTGTTTATGGAATTTACTAACAGTTGAAAAACTACTCACCATTGCTTATTTCTTATTCACATTTTAACATTCCAGTTGGAAACTTCCTGACACAATTTATCAGTATTGTTGGGGAAATAAAGTAGATCAAAGCTAAAATTATTCTGATTCTTTATAAGAATTATATATACAAAAATATTTGTGTATCTTGCTCTTAGGTTGTACTGCCAGATACTACTGATCTTTGCACATAAGAATTAAAAATAGGAGAATGCAAACATAGCTTTGTGAAGTCTTATTATTCCACTTTCAAATCTGTGGTCAAATTCCAAGGCTCTGGAATCCCAGTAAGGAAGTGAGATATAAAATCTAGAGTGTTTTACCAGTGAAAGGTTCTCTGCAGTGAATGCAGCCTGGGAAAGAAGGTATTCAGAACAGTCCCTCTCATATCACTGGGGAAAGCATGATTAATATAAGGGATGAGCAACTGGAGATTTGTTTTTTCTTAAGTAGATGAATAATGCAGTTGTCTTCATCTGAGTTCTTTATATATGATGGCAAAAGTATCTGGGAAGTAAACAGACTTCAATATTTGTGTTCTGAGGCACTGAACAACCTGCAATGTGTCTTCATCATATTCAGCCTATCTAGCTCTGTTCCAGGAGTAAAGAAATAGGTTTGTTTGCAAAAGCTAAGAGTTCAACTTCAATTCAGCAGCAGGGAAAGAAGTTTATTTTCTGTGAGGTACTGTCCACTGGTGATCTTATGATAATTAATGATGTCCATCACATTCCTTCTTTGGGTTATTTTACTGTCAGAAAATGTTGATATTTCTAGTAAATTAATCTGAAAGAAGCATCAAAAAATGCCTGTCCTTTCATTCTGAAAGTAGTAATTAACAGTTGTGTGATTTATGTAACTTCTGTGACAACTTGAATAGTGCTGCAATTAACAGTCTATAATACTTTCCACGAGAAATCTGTTTTTCAGAGATTCATCATTCAGATGTAAATATTTACTCCACATTCAAATGAGTCTCATTGATTGGGAGCAACTATTTATCATTCACTAGTCTAGAGGCAACAGAGTTGTATTCATGCTTCAGTTACTCCAAAATAGCAAATTTTGAAATGTTGTTCACTGCTGGCTTGTTAATGTGGATTTAATTAATTATACAAATGAGAGCAAAGAAGGGCTTGAACTTTAATTTCACTCATCAACTCTAATTTAAAAATAAACTAAGTTTAAAAGTACTTTTGGCCTATATGTGGCAAAGTGAAATAAGATCACACTTGACATTACTTTTACTTGATTTTTTTTTAAGTGCATGTTCTTTTGAACTAGGTTTGTTTCTTTTTTCCTTCACATTTCACACATTTTCCTGTCTGTATCATCTACTTGTGATTCTTCCCCACCCATTTTTGCTTTTCAAACGAGTTGATCTCTTTCAGTCCAGACACAGATACTGTCATATTCCTTTTCCCTAGGAGAGGTGTTTCAGTGAGTGAGGAATGACAGGCAAGGGCAGGTAAATGTTTTATCTTCCTCATTGGGCTGGCCATAGTCACCCCCTTTTTATTTTTTCCCCATGTTATCTCTTATCAAAGCACCATCAGGTTTCTGAAGATTGTGTTTACCTCTACAGCAGGTCACTCAAAGGAGACAGGCAGGGAGAAAGCCTCTTGTCATAAAGCTGGCTGTACTATAGTCCATGCTTTACCTTTTGCCCTAATTAACAGCATGTGGAGGTAGAGAAAAGGTTTTTCACCCTTCTTGTCCTGTTTTCCTCTCCTCACCTCCAGCTTCTTTTATTTTTCAACTCTGTTTCATGCCTGCTTTGTTTCTGTAAACTGCATCTCCAAGTTCATGCATATCTTACGCTGCTCAGATGTTTTGCTCTTACCCTTAGCTCTCTTGCAGTTGCTCTCCCCCATCAACCACTCTTCTACTCCCCTCCAGGTCTCCCTGTCCTCCTCATTGACCTCAACTCTGAAACTGTGGCGTCTGAAGCTCTTTATCTCCCTGCATCTCAACTCTGCCTTTCCTCTGCTGCTGCTTTTTTTTCTCATTGCTGGTGCCCACAATAGAGTGGAAGATACAAACAAGTCTCCTACATTGTAGGGGTTACTGATTATAGACAGTGTCAGACAAAGCATAAGTCATTAAAAATAGGTTCTTAGAGTAGTTTAGAGAACTTAGCAGTGCATGAGACTTTTTGTGCTTCCAGTAGACAATAATTCACATTTCTCAGTACATGCAAAGAAATAGGGGGAACAAAGCCTTTTCTTTTCTCATTGAAATAGAGTTATTGAATTCAATAAAACCCATAAAGTTGTGGTTCAGATCAAATGAGTAACACAGGTGCTTTAAAAAAAAGTGTGTTACATAAAGCATTCCTTTAGGGAAAATAAACCTCCCTAGTACTCAACATGCTGCATTTGCTCAACTGTTTCAAAATGTCTTTCTACTTTTTTTCTACTTTTATTGTCAAAGCTTGACCAAAAATTTGAATTTCCCTTGAGAATTTATTTTGGTGTATTTACTCTGTGTCCAGTTCCATGGGAAGGTCACAGATATAAAAAATGCAATTAATGAAGTCTGAGAATATTTTATTGTGATGTGCAAGGGGAAAACATCAGGATGCAAACTAAACTTTAGCCTACCTGCTGTTCTTTTGAAAGTTTTTTAATAGAGATTGAGTTTTTAAACAATGGTTTTTTCTGTGACCAGTTAAAGTAATGCATCACAAAACTCATTTTTTTGCCATGAAGAAACATTACAGTAGAAGCTGTGTATCAGCTCAATTAAGCACATACAGCTCTGAAGCTCTTATCTTAATCCCTGTGGTGATAAAACAGTAATTGTTTTGAAAGACTACAAGGGAAACTGTGACTCAAGCAAGGACATGGTGTTCCAATTGATCTCAATTACTGTCGTGTAACTGATTCTTTTGTCCACCATCTAAATTTAATGTCTCTCTCTCCCTGAGGATTTGTCACAAGATCTCTTACATTATTGTTTTTGTGTTGACCTGTCACTATCTAGTCTGCATTTTCAACCAAACTGGAATAATTGCCTTCATTTACCTGACAATTCTTTTGAGATCTCAATTCATCACAGTATTTAAATGTTTGAATTAGTTCAATGTGAATCATTAGTTCAGTGTATCTTCAAAAGATCAGATTTTACCTTCTGCCTGTTTTTTTCCAAATACAGGCATGAAGGGCCAATCATTCTGCTCTAATGATTGACTCATGCTTCATGAAGTCATTGAGTCATGACTGAATCATGCTTCATGAAGACTTCATTTTGGTATGGTCTTACAGCCTTCAATAAAGTTACTCCAGTTGTATATCCTGAAGGAAGGAAAATTTTCTCCTTTACTGTGAATAATCCTAGCAGCATGAAAATATACCTAATGGCAAACAGTTTGTTCTTTTCTGTATGCAATGAATGAGATAATGTCCTTCAACACCCATAAAATGTTATATTATTTCTCTGGAAGCAGCTTTTAGGCATGGGTATGCCTTTCTGGAGCACATTGTGCCATTCTGTCATGTTAAGTACTTATCTCTTTCTCTCTGCCTAAGGGCTAATGGTATCCAGTATGAAGCATAGGAATTAGGATAGGAAATGTTCCTGTTAAAACTTGAAAATATAGTATGTTTTACTTTGGAAATGTGATGTTTCACCAGTTGATGTGTACTTATTGCTTTGCTTCTCATCCTTCTCAGACTGTACTGTAAAAGTGGCAATCACAGCCCAAATGGCATCTCAGTCGCTTAAAGAGATGGCTGCATCTCTCCCAGTTTTTATTGCAAGAGAAATCTTAAAAGGCAGGCTGAGGAAAACATTTCCTTTACTCCAGGTACACTATCTCAATAGCCAATTGCAAAAAAAGTAGACAAATTAGGAATTGTTGACAGTAAGTAGAGATGCTGTTTCCAAAGTCATTCCCAGGATAAATGAATTTGCATGCAGTATGGGAGGGAAAGGTCACTAAAAACAGAAGTGACCAAGTGGAAGTCCCCTAAGCGTCTAGACTGCCATCAGTAGATACTTGTATATTTTATGATCATAGCAATGATTACTTGGTTTCTAGAGATAGCAACAGCTGGGATGTCATAAGATAGTCATTTAAGTATTTGGAAGAGGTCCAAGCAATTTTTTGTCCAGGAAAAGAAAAGAAAAAGCAAAGATGGAAAACAAATTTTTATTGTAAGAAATAAGGCATAACTATTCTCATGAAGACATCAGGAGAAATCCAGTGCTTTCTGGATCTCCCATATCTGTGTGCAAAGGCTTCTGCTTAGTGATTCTGGTGCTGTCATAGATCTCAGCTGAGGATCTTACAAGAACTCATGGCTGCAAGTGGACCAAATTTTCATATAATACCAAAGGGTTTTGTGCAAGAGGTTGTGCAGATTCCTCTTGGAGCGCTGTAGCTGCAAAAGAGATTATATGCTCTAAAAATGCAGTGAAGAGAGGTTGTGGTGGAGGATACAAATCCTATGCAATAATAACTGCCAAGAAGTTAGCTAACAGACTGTTCCTAAGAAACTGAGTGCTAAAAAGGCCAAGCAGTGGCTTGAGCAGTATGGGGGGAGACTGTGTGCCTGATTGTGTCTATGCCTAGGAGGTTTGAGGAGAGATGTAGAGTGACTGGAAAATAGATAGGGGATATATCTTACCAGTGGGGTAAGGAGGGAAGCCTGTGTTGCCAGGCTGTAATGGAGTTGAGCAGTAACTAACCATGGTAAGAGGCTTAAGCAACTGTATTTTTAAGTGTCTAGTGAAGACATTGTTCCTCTTTTTAGTGTTTGTCATAGAACAGTGCCCAGCAAAACAAAATGGTTGCAGTAAGAGTAATGTTTTACTGTACAAACAGTAAGTACATGTTGTAAATGAGCAGAGCTCTACTTACAGCTTGATCAAAGCATGATTAGAGAAATTAATTGCCCAGGAGATGAAAAAAAAGGCAAAGGACCTGACAGTTGACTTAAAAAGTTCTGTAATTGGCTGCAAAAGAAAAGGCTCTTGTGTTAAACTGTTGTTTCCCCCAGGAATAATAAAGCAGGTGGTGATGGTAGGCTTATGCAATAAGTTCATGATTTTTGATGATTGTGATCCTTAAATGCATGAAACCCCTTCACATTGTAGATTGAACACAGTCTGAAATCTGCTTTTGTCTGAATCTGTGAGCTCAGATCTGTTGCATTTAGTCAGGATGAGTTGCTTTATTCTGAAAGAAGTGTGAAGAGAGGACTCAGAGAAGATCAGTGTGTTGGAAAAATGAATGTAGCTTTTCTGCATAACTTTACAGATATAAGTAGTTAGAAATACAAGGATATTCTTGTCTTTAGAGTCATCCTTTGGGTCTGAGGGAACACTTTTCATTTGACGAATCAGCTGGAGGTGTCCTAGAGCAAATTGATAAAAAGACCACTAGCAAATTGATAGGACCAAGGATGTACACTCTAGACTTCCAAGGCTTAGTTTTCACTTTAGATTGAAAAGTTTTGCTAAGGTTGATTCTTCACTGAATGCAGAGAGACAGTATAAAAGCCAGAAACTTCCACAAAACTGGCTGCAGCCAAAACTTATCTCATAGGAGGAGCCAGATTTTGCTTTGTGCCCGATTCTGAGCTAGCGCTGTCCTTCCTCATGTGAACAATGTAATTTCTCTGGAGCCGAGGCTGACGCTCTTTAGAACTCGACTAAAAGCGCTTACGAGTCTGCTTGGAGCCTTGTGAGAGCAGACTTGTGCGTGGAGACAGAGGGGTTACAATGGGGTAGCCTCGAGTACCCTCTAGTGGTACGCTACAAAATTCAAGGTATTGCTCAGACCTGTTTTTTACATAGCCTGTGTATGGGTTAGTGTGCATACTCCGTGTATTCGAATGCAGACAATAAATTTTGGGTCATGTTTTGTTAACTGTCCTTAGATCTTGACCTCTAGCTGATTAGTAGCAAGATAAATAATAACAACTAAAGCACAGATTTTCAGAAGTTAATTATTGGCTACAATTAGGTAAATATGGTTTGAATAAAGAAGACCTGGTATGGCATGTCCTTTTTAGAGTTAACCTTATCCTCCAGGTAGGAATTTCAGAAACCTTAAAACCAATGTTTTATTCATCAGTCTTTTCAGTTTTAGCCTCGTGTATGGAACTCAATATGGTTCTTGTTTACAACATAAGCACCCATGATTCTCTTCCATCACCCCAGGAAACAGACTAATCAGTTAGACCCAAACTGTTTGGGACTGAGAGGGAGATAAATACAGGAGTCAGGAGAAAGCAGGAGTAGGGAATGGACTTGTATTTTTATTAATAACTGTATTTTCTGTGCCTTTCCAACTTTTCATGTATTTTCAGGAGCATACTATCTGCCCCAGGATCTGTTTGTCTAACTAAGGGTTCAGAGGCTTAGTTTTCCTGTAGAAAGTTTCAGGCCTGGATATCGTTCCTAATCCTTGTAACATCCCCAAAATGTATGGTCAGATAGCAGTGTCTAATTCTGTGCTTTTTCAACAACTAGCTTGTTGAGTCTATCTGGTTTTATAATGCTAATCCCAGTCTCAGTTTGGCAAACTTTGCTCATCTCAGTTTTTGGTCTGAGTTCTACCCCTCAGAGGGCCCTATATACAACATGAAAGGCTGGAGTGGGAGCACAACACAGTGACAACACAGTGCCTGGAGCTCTCTGAGTTTTGTGTAAGTGGTCAGTTGGTAAGCAGCCAAAATCTGTAGGTCAAAGTTAAGGTATGTAAATATTATAAAATAGTAACTCCTTGTTCTTCGGGAACTGTGGAAAAATTTCCTGCCGAGGGATTCAGCTGTAGGCCACAGAGCAGGTGTGGCCACAGCCCAACTGGAACAGCCCCTGTAGCTGGTGCTTCAGCTCAAATGTTGTAGTTCCTAGGGCTGCAATTAATCCTCTTGCATTTCTTGAGCTTTTGCCTGTTTTTTAGCCAGCTCTGAATATTAACTGGAACTGGCCAGACAGCCCCAAGAATCCCTGTATGAAATATGGGCTCATGTCTAGAAGGTTTAGGGAGCAAGAACAGAAATGCATGGATTTCCTGAGGGAAAGAAGAGGATATTTTGTTAGATTTGATTAGCCAGCATCCTGTGTTTATCCCACCATTGTTGAATATTGTGGTCTGATGGGGAAAAAAAAACCCCAATGCTTTTAATGACTATTACAAGTTAGGAAGGTACTTTTCAGACCCTTACCAATTACTCTCTTGTAGTGAAATGCAGTAAATAAAAGTTTGCAGAGTTATGTTTTCTTTGTTATATATTTTATCTATGTAGCAGTTTGCTTAGGAATACTGAACACTTGATGCTTCTCTGCATGTTGGTAAATTTGTTCTTCTATTTTGAGGTTGCAGTGGTTTCTGTCTGTTCTGTCTCTCACTGGAGGGCCTGTATTTCAGTGTAGGTCCAAGTCACAGTGACATAAATGTTACAAAATTGTGTATCAGAGATCAGATATTCCATGAGGTTTTGTGTTGGAATAAGTAGATAATTAACAAGCTATGCTGTCATATATTCTTCTTGGAAGTAAGTGGGAAGAATGAATCTCACTGAAACTGCAAAGTAATTTCTGTAGTCTTTCCCTTGGAAACCCAGAACTCAGCAATTCTAAATATTTTAGAAACAGCCATTCTGTCCTGCCTTTACATCTTCCTTCTTAAGGTGGGTAAAAGTATATTTGTTGATATGAAAATGCAGTATATGTTTATCCCAACCCAAGTCAGAAGAGTTTCTTGACTTCCTACATTATGGAAATTATACAGGGAGAGGGATATGATACCTTTGGCTTAGTGTTTGTTTTCCTTGAACTTCATACACTGTTTCATGAGAATTACTTCTGCTTACAGTGGAAATGGTGAGAAAGATGAGGAGCTACAACTGAAGCTGGGGAACTTTTTGCTAGTAAATGAGCAACATATGTTGGGCTTCCTCCAGCACCACTGTTCAACTACTTTTTATCAAGATTTTTGCTATTGGAGACTCCAAGGATGTTGATGAAATACATTAAGAATGAGTGACTCTGAAGTGAATAGCAGAAATGCTTCTTGCTCTGTTTTTCCCCTTTCTTCTTATTGTATTGTGCATAGTCTTGTTCCATGAGTTAGGAGTCCTGAATTTTCTGTCAAGCTTGAAACTCTACCTTAGTGACAGAAATGTCATGAAACATTGTTATTTATCAGATTTATCAGTTTATTTGATGGAACTCTTGCTTTAGAGTTTGCACCTCTCCCTTTTGTTCTTTAACCTCTTATGCTTTTGCAACTCTCTTGTCCTTTTGTTTTAATGCTAATCTATTCAAAAATTCTTTTCCATTAGTCTAGGTTTTCAAGCTTGTGTCTAAAGGCAAATGAGAGAACAGTGCTGTTACTTTTAATGAAAAGGAGCAATAACCTGATCTTAATCTAAAGTAATGCTATTAAATTGAAAGAATTATTACTACATTGAGTTATACCTCGTATAAATTAAATTATCTATCACCCCTAGCTACAACTTGTACAATAGCAAGCTATGACATGAAAATTTCTGAAGCACCTAAATAACTGTATGAAAAGGCTGCTAAAGGAACAGGTCTGATTTTAACTTAAGATAAAAATGGAACCCAGAAAATGAAGGAAAGTAAAGGTAATTCTATATACTAGATAATTGAAAAGCTTAATACTGAAACAGTTATACTGACCAAGTTTTTAGAACCTATATTTCCTAACAAAGTGGTTATTGGTAGTTATTGTGAAGCAAAGACCCCCCAAACCTATGGTAAGCATTGTACCTAAAAGTGGAGTGAAATATTCTTTCAGTCCTCCTGGTGCAAGTAACACTTAAGTGGCAGTGTAAGCACGTTTTTATGTAAGTTGCTTACATTAGACAGTATAAATCTGTTTCTACAGGGATTATATCATGCAGTCTCAGATCCTATGCAGTTTGGGTGTAGTTTTCTTGTGCTGAAGGTTATTTTTCTGCAACAGGTAAGATTCTTCAATAAGAATCATATTTCATGGATTTTGAAGCACTCTTCTTGACAAGCTGCTGCACTAGGGGAATCAATGTATTATTTATTTTTTACTTTCTAATTGTTAGATCCTGATGTACTGAGCTCAGTATGAGTAGTGAGTTACTCAGTGGGACCCTTCTGGAATACAGTGCTGCACATTGTGAAGGCAGATGCCACTAATTGGTTCCACGTGATGGACCTTGAAAGCAGCTTATAATGGCTATGCAGACAGAGACATGAATCTGGCAAATTCAGCCTTAATTTTGACATTTTACTGTTTTACTGAAGGCTTAAGTACTAACTTTTTAAAAGCTATGTTTATTATATATTTTAAACACCCACCCCTCCACCCTCCCTCTTTTTCTATTATGCAGTTAAACTTTAAAACTGCTGGTATTTCATGAATAATTTATAGAATTCAAGCATTTTCTTAATTTCACTGTGGGGTCTGGGGTTCTTGGCAGAATCAGATGCTTGTATTATTTTTTAAAACTGTACCAGTGCTATAAAATACTTTATAAAATAGCATCAGTCCACACAAATCTCATTTGACAACCAAACTTCTTTTTGAAATTGTTAAGTCTCTTCTCAGTGGTGCCAAGCAATAGGACATGAGGCAGTGGGCACAAACTGGAACACAGGAACTTCCACCTAAACCTGTGGAGAAACTTCTTTACTGTGAGGGTGACTGAGCACTGGAACAGGCTGCCCAGAGGGGCTGTGGAGTTGCCTTCTCTGGAGATACTGAAAAACCATGTGGACACAACCCTGTGCAATGTGCAGTCCTCAGGCAGTCCCTTCCAACCTTAACCATTCTGTGATAAGGATCTTCAAAACAAGAAGAAATTTGAGATACTTACATTCTGTAGTGATTTGCTTTCAAGCTGTGTTTATAAAAACCAAAATATTTATACTTGTGGGTATTTTTCTTTTCTTTTCAGCCTTTATTCTCTGGAAGTCTTGCAGCAGTACTGCAATTGAAGTTCCTAACTCTGAAAGAGGTAGATATGTTCCTGCAATGTTTGGGGAAGAGGGTAAGCCCTCAGGTAGTGGGAGTAAGGAGTAGGAAGGAACTGGCTGTTCACCTGCTGGATTGCTTGAGTCTCCTGTGTGGGCTGAAAGATTGGCAACACTGCACTCCCATACAAACTGCATTTGCACTGCTGCATCATGGCCTGGCTTCTGTTTGCTCTCTCTTTGTCTAGTCACTCTGATCTCCAGCCCTATATGACCTGTAGCGAGATGTGCAGTCAAGGAGGAAGAGAAAGAGCAAAAGCACTGCACGGAAGCTAGGATATTTACCTCTTGTGCTAGTCAGTTGCTGCCCAGCTGCAGCATCCCCTTATGGTCCTCCACTGAGTCCTCTGTGGTGTGACAGCAAACCCAAACAAATCAATCAGGGTTTTTCTTCCTTCTGTTTCAACACTCTGGAGGTAGTGCTTGTGCTGGTAGTAAGAAGAATGTTTTAAAATGAAGGTAAGGTTTTCAAGGTGAGGGGCTTTCGCTGGATGGCTAGTTTCTTGGTTACTTCTCCCCACACGATGGCAGTATATGTTAAGCAAACCCAAGAAAATAAATAAATAAATAAAAAGCTTTTCAACAACAGTGTTCTGTTGCACTCCCTCAAAATCTGAGCAGCTCCGAAAAGTTTCCAAAAGGCACTATGACCGGTTATGAAAGGATAACTCCCCTTATTGTAAAAGCCCCCAAGACTCAAGAGGCAGTAAAGCACTGCTTCATGCAAGAACCACATGTATCTGATTGAATGGGGATGGAATAGTGCTGTGTTATAAATAGAAGTGGTCAGTAAACCTTTGTCAGTCGTGCTTGGCTTAATCATTTGCAGTCAATAAAGTCATTGAAGTATAATTACCACTCCTTGGCATCAGTTTTGCAAGTGCAGAACTGGAGTTCTGAGGCTGCACAGGCAGCTAGATGCTGTTTAATCTGTGGTAAGGAGTACAGAAAGTCTAAACAGACAGACTATTGAAATACTAGCTGCAGAAAAGTTTAGGCATTACTTCAGAAGAATTATGACCAGGGACAAAATCTATTGAATCTGTCAAGTTCTTCATCTATTTTTAAGTTGAATCGAAGGAGTTTGAGTGTGTGTGTGGTCTGCATGTGTTTACTGCCAGGTGGAATCAGAGAATGTTGCCAGTAGTCACAGATAAAGGTTATAATGTTAAAAAGAGAGAGGAAAAAAAATTTAAAAAGAAAAAAAAAAAAAACACTAAAACCCAGCCCAAACACAAAAACCCCTTCAAAACAAAACAACCAAATCAAACCACTTCTTTTTCTGAGATTTGACATCTCTATAAGCATGGGCTATTATTTTAATTTTCTGTGTACTGTCATTTCAGTCTAGTAGATGTGATTTTAAACCTCCAACTTTTTTGTTGCCAAGATTAGATAAGAAGAAGACAACAGCAGATCTCTGTGGTTTAAACAGAAAAAAAAAAAAAAAAAAAAAAGGAACTCAGAAGAGTTAGTTCAGCCCAGACAAAGAAAATAAGAGACATCTGTGAAGCTCAACAGGTTCCTTTGATTTGGGTCTCCAATGAGTGTCACCTGTGACCAATTTGCCTCCTGGATCAGGTTACAGAGCATGTGAGTGCAGACATCTTTTTCTTTGTAGCTCTGAGTTCAGTCTTAACAGATGTGATTTTATTCTTCTTTTCCTTGATGATGTATAAATGAGGAATTGGGGCAGTACTTGTGCAGCTTTGTTTCCTGAGAAACTTAGTCTTCCTGAAGTGTTTGGAGAACTCTTGTGTGACATGTACCTGCAGATATGAAGCTAGAAGAAATGGGAACTGAAGCAGCTGAAATGCCAGAGTGAGTAATCCATGGCTATGTTTGCTTTTGTAGATGAAGTTTATATTTCTCAGATCCTAAGGGTTATTACTCTAGTTCCTATGTGGTATGGCTGCTGAAAGGTGAGGATGGCATTACCAAATAAGCTCTAGATTGCTGCTCTCTTGTTTTCCCAGCACTGGCAAAAAGAAATGTAATGGGGGGAAATTCATGGTTAAAAATTTACTTGGATATCTCTAAACAGAGCCACCAGGTTTACTCAGAGGGAGCAGATTGGTACTGAGCTGGCAGAGAAAGCTGTTGTGTTACCTAGAACCCCTGGGGAGAAGATGCAGCAGAGTGATGTGAATTGTATCTAGAAGGCATGTGAGCTGGATAGATCTGGGTACAAGCTTGACATGAGCTTTGTCATTGCTACATCTTCATCTGTGATGTGCAATTATGGGCTCTCCAAAATGATGAAAGACAGGTTCTTGTGGTAGTTTTCCATTTGGGAATGTGTGAGGATGTGCTTCATGGGGCTAATTTGCCAAAAAAAAAAAAAATTATAAAAATTAGTCATCAAATGTTTGCATAAATTAAGCTGCTATTGAAATCACTGTCACCATCCCTGAAAATAAACTGCTCAAAGTACCTTCCTCATTTTTATAGAAGTGCTGAATCAAGTATTTATGCCTGTATAGTCTGCAGTGTATAAAAAAATTCCTTTCTTTTATAAAGCAAAATCATTGGTTTTTGGAGAAACCCCATTGTTTGGAGGATTTGTTCTCTTAGCACCCTGCTCTGCTCTTGTAAATTAACTTGTACATAAACTTGTGGAAAAGAAGTCTTTCAAAATTGGGGAAAGCTGAAACAACTCAGTTTGGAAATGACACTTTTGAAGTTAATTTAGAAGAGTTAGCCCTGATGCTAATATTTCCTAAATAGTTCAATGGAAGCTGGAAAAGATTTGTTTAATGATAGAGCTTTCTAAGATGTAGGAGGCAGCACTCAGAGAAAATGGTTAGGTATTTGGGCACCTCTGTGTCATTTCCATAAGTGTTGTCTGATACCCAAGGTGCAGTTGTTTCCTTCCATTTATTCAGGCTAAAGTACTCCTGGACACTGAGCTCCAGGAGAACTGTTTCTACATTTGAGCCAGGCTGTATTTTGTTTCTTTTCTTATTTGTTTTCCTGTATATATGCACTCTTACCATTAATAGTATTTAAGCAAGTGGCTTCTGTGTTGCATCTAAAATAAATTTCATTGTCTATTTCTCTACTGAACTCTGATAAAATTCCTAATTCATGATAAGCTGCTGTATGGAGATCTAGTTGGAGATTACTGGCTGGCCCATGACTTTCACAGTGGCTTACAAAACCTAACTTCCAGCTGCTGTTGAAAATTCAATGTAGCATATTGCAACCAAAAAGTAATTGGTCTGTAACCATTTTGAGAGATTAGTTTGGTTTCCTTCTGGTCCCCAGTGGGTAAAATGCTTGGCTATTGCTCCAGTTGGTGGTAAAGTGTAGCCTGGGGCTCTCTTCTTGCATCCACTGGGATCTCTATAATTTCCTACTCCCCCCCCCTAAAAAATATTAAATAACAAACCCAAAAGAGTGGCCTAGCAAGCCAACAGGATGTTTCTTGAGCTAAGGAGTAACTTGGACATTGTCCTTTCTCTTGTCATCCCATCTATGGGTGTGTCTTGAGAAGAGACTGTTAATTGGCTGTTATTTTGCACAAGGGATTCTCAGCTGCAGAAATCTCTCTTTATGGGCCTCTGCTTGTTTATGTAGTTCAGGGAGGCCTTAGGGCTTCTTTGACCTAGTTCCCTGTGTAGATTAATGGGAGTACTGCTCTCAGGCTCAAATAGTGCCTTTGTTTCTAGTTTTCACTAGCACAGTGGAGAGATCTGATTTTGGAGGTCTTGGCATGAAGAAAATGATAGATCAGACTGTACTCTTGCTCTCAATGGTTAGACCTTTAGGGTGGAAGTGCTCAATGCTGGAGATGATGGCACAAGTTTCATTATGGCATCAACTACATCTATTTAAAATAGTGTAGAATGGCAGGATGCCTACAGCAGTAAAAACTTTCTTTTTTTTTTTCCATGTCAATTCAGATAACACAGTAGTTATTCCAAGCAGCATTTTTCATACATATAAGCTGGTAGCTGATCAACATGAATTGTTTCTACTTTAGTGTTCCATGCTCTGAGTTCAATGTGGATCAGAGAATTATGTAAATAGTGGCATAAAGTTGATGTTTTTCTTCTACTGTATGTGAACACTGCCTTTATATGTTTTAGTGGGGAAGTTAAGGTGGCTCAGAATAGGAAGCATAAAGTAAAGCTAATTTTCAGTTCCACTGACCCTGCTCCAAACACTGACTTCTTAAGGTTTACTCATCACTTAGAGGAGTCCGCCTTAGTGAAGAAAAGCTCATTATTGTGTTCTTAAGTAGTTTAAATTGAACTCACATTTGAACTCAAATATCAATTGAACCACAGTTTCAGAGGGAAAAACCTAGCTAGTGCAGTTTCTCAAGCTATGGTAGGCTGGAGAGCCTGTAGTATCCTTGGGGCCAGTTAAAATGTGACTGTGTGCCCACAGCTTAATCACTAGTGTAATTGCTGTGATGCAATGCACTGCAAAACACCAGCAGTGTGGTGGTTTCCATAAATTAGGCTGAATTACAACTCTAAAATTGGGAAGCATGAAAGTTCTGCTGCACAGTCCATCAATAGTTTCATTCAGCTTTAAGGAACACTTTATTTATTGGTAAGAAACTCAGAG
Organism: Galbula dea; assembly: GCA_013399015.1. NCBI lineage: Eukaryota > Metazoa > Chordata > Aves > Piciformes > Galbulidae > Galbula > Galbula dea. The sequence continues at coordinate 5,121,899 of VWZX01010273.1, forward strand.
TTGTGCCCTGCATATCAGAGAGTATGCTGTCCTCAGAACAGCCCTTCCTGCTTTGAGGGACAAAGAACACTTGCTACATTCCAGGTGAGGATTGAATAGAGAGAATTGTAATAGTGTATATTTTTGCTTCCCTTTAGTATGAAGTGGGAATGCAGGCCAACTCTAGGATACCAGCATCCTGAACAGCCAACATAGTTGAACAGCCAAGTAGAATTGTTTCATCACCAATATTTTGATGCTCTAGGTGTTTATTATGAAGGGTTCATATTATTTCCTTTGCTACCTTTTCCTCTTTGCTTTGACACTTTTCAATATAAGTTATTACACAACAGTCAAATGTGCTCAAAAAAAGTAGGAGTTAGGAGCTAGGCATTGATTTTCAGTGTTAACTATTGCTCTTGGTGGGTGGAAAATCATTTATATTAAACATCAAGTATTTCAATTTTGTCAGCTTGATCTGAGTATAAAGCAGAGAGTAAACTTCCATTATTCCAGTGTATTGAGGATAAAACTTGCAAAAAACCCCAATACTATGTTACTCTCAGGGTTTCTGAGGGACCTAACCATCATAACAGTATGGCTCTATAAAAATGCAATGCTTCATAGTTGTAGTAAGACCTTTTGGCTTCAGTATGTCCTTGGCCTGTTGCTGTGCAAAACAAGCAGTTGCAATGAATTCTTCTTATGAAACAGATTTGGCAGGGAAGTTCCTCGAGTGCATGGCAATGTTGTAAGGCCAGCCCATGTCCACACTTTTAGCAGTAGAAATTTGGTAAACTTTGAAAGTCAAGGGTGCCACATTGACTTATGGTAGCTGTGTAATCTCCAAACAAGAGTTTAATTGGTGTAAACCAGTCACATGGACTCAGAAGCAACAAGGTACATATTGCCCTCAGCTCCTCATGTTGATAAGGGGTAAGTTGGGACTGGCATGTGAAGGTATGACTTAATCCACAGCCCTAATAACAGGATCCTGTGGACAAAAAGCTCTCTGGTGGCAACCTGGCACTGCATTGGTGTTGCTGTCTGGCAGCTTATGTGTGCATAATAACATATCCTTGACTTTTCATACAGCAGCACTGCATGAGAAGTAGTTCACTGGATTTACTTTTAAGAGTGTTTTGGTTTCCGTGTGAAATGCTCCCACACAGCTTTACAGGAATGTCTGTCTTCCAGTTAGGCAGAGTAGTAACTAAAGAATTCCCCTCTCCCATTACTCCTGCCCAGTGGGGGAGGACAGCATATATACAGCAGGATCTTTTTTATGTTCATCTGTAGGTGGAAGTGCCCTGCAGCCAGATACTGGTTCTGTGAGGAAACTTGAGCAATAAAAATATTTTATGCTTTTACTCACCCCATTATTCAACAAAGATATTTCTGCAGGTGTGAATTGGCTTCTCCAGCAATGTTTCCTTCAGAGACAGAGTAATAAGAGAGATGTTTGGCACTGTGAAAGGAGAGGTCAGGTGGCTTCTGCTGTCTTTTCAGATTTGATACGTTTTCTGTGCTACTTTATGGCAATACATGACCTTGCTGTTGTTTCTCCTTCTGTTTCCAGATAAGAGGATAATTGCACTTTATATGGAGTTCTGGCACTGAGAATTCATTTGGGTGGTAGCACCTTCAACTTTGGGGCTCCCACTTTGAAAATAGAGACAAAAACGTGGGATATAAACAAGCAAACAATTCATTACGTGAAGGAATGCTCTGGAGGTGTTTAAGATCTACCCCAGTGTCTTATCTGAGATGTTAGTTAAGTAATAAGCAGTCATTTCTTGTAGTCAGCTGGGGTGAAATTCAGTCCTATGCAGAAGCAAGTCCCAGTACTTATGAAAAGGACTACAGAGTAGTAGCTTATGTGGTTCATGGACTTGCTAGTGAGCCAGGGTTTAGGAGTGGATGATGTCAGATGTATTTATTGCTGTCAAAAGAGAAAAACTGTAAGGTATAAACTCTTGTCTACCTTGGAATTAGAACATGCAGAATTCTGCCTCTAAAGTGAGGCAAGCACCAAGCTGGCTTAAACCTGATCCTCACAAACCCACATCTTACCTTTAGTATCCAAAAGGTTCTATTCATCTCCTCATTTAAAAAAAAAAAGAATTCTTTTCCATGCAGCTGTACACACAGTGTACAGTCAGAACTACTACTTGATTTTCTGCACTGACTGCAGGATAGCAAAAAATCCCTCTGTGTAAATGAGTCAGTCTTGGAGAACTTGCTTAGTTAGTGACCCTCTTACACCTAGTTTGTTCCCTTTTAATCATCTTTAGCAATAACAATGTTTCATCACAAACATGCGCACACATGCTTTAGGCACCTGAGCTAATACTCAAATGTTTATTTCTAGTAAAGCTTAAAGCAGCATGTTGTTCAAAAGTTCTTGGGTCTTTATTGTTTGAAGAACAACAGGCTATAAAGTTTCATCTCCTCAGATAACAAAACACTCTGAATTGCTACTTACAGAAGGCTATGGTTGACTAAGGAAGGGGAAGAAGGAGAATTGGGCCATCTTCTGTGACTTAACATTTCCCTGACCAGGAGTGGTGTACTAGAGCAACTGCAGCCAATGAGTGTCAGTGAGGTATGTCAGCCAGCTTGCCTTTCATCACACAGACTAGCCAGATGTTAACAGAGCAGTGCCATGAACTGCCCAGGTTCTAGCAGGGGCACTGGAAAGCAAGATTGCCTGGCTTACCAAGGAAACCTCTTGGCAGAAGCAAGCAGCATGGTGTTTCTGCAACTTCATCTATTTACTTTTAAAAAGGCTGAGCTGTCAGCTTGATTTTTATTTGTTTTCTTTCTTTTCTCCTGGAGCATGGTAAAACAGTTCACAAAATAGACAAAAATGAGACTCTCTCTGCATTTGCTTCCCTTACTCTTTCCTCTGTCTTAGCTGCCTGTTTCCTTATTAGGAGTATGCAAGGGGAAGTCTGCTCTCTAGTACTGCTAGTTTTTCTTCCAACCTCCTAAAGCTACCCAGGAGAAAGTGGAGCCACTTCACTGTTTCTTCCTAAAAGTCCTGTCTGGGATTTCTTACATCTGCTGCTGCAGGAGTGCTTATTGATTCCTGCTCACTTGAAGAATTCAAGTCAGGATGACTTTTGTAATGGTCTTGGTGGCTTGTAACCTAGCCCAAAGGCATTAATAGGAAATAAGTCTGAACTCTCACCAGATGTGTGGCCTGAGTAGCCATTTACAGCTGTGCAGTGTGCCTGGGAGATGATGCCAACCATGGAGTGACAAGATCTAGTGATTCTGTGAGTTGTCCAAATTTCATGTAGGTGGAGAAATAGTGATGTGGGGGACAAAACTCTAAGAGAGCAGAGTTCTGGGGCAAAAACATTTCATCAAAAACTAGCCTGCCTTCTGCTGAGACCTAGTGTGGCTGCTGTACACAGCCTGTGTAACTGAAACAGTCCTTAGCCACCTCTGTGGTGTAGCTAAACAAAATGAATTTACAAAGGCTGCCTGAACAGAAGAAACACAGTGTATGAAGACAGTGGGAAGAATCCATCACTTCTTTCAGGAGTAAGAAAATATAATGCATATGGGTTTCACTTCCCAGAACTAAAAAAAAAGCCCCAGACATTAAAATGAACAGATAATTTTGCCTGCAGTGCTTCCTTTTACTATTTTTACTTGTATTATTTCCAGTTCCCTAAACTGGACAAAGGATGTATCTGGTCTTGTTGCTTTCAGCTGTATTGCTATTTACTTTTCCATAGTTAATTTAATATAAATGTTTCCTGAAAAGGTTAAGAGTCTTTCACACATCTTAGTGCTTCTAATCATTGAGTGGGACATGAGAATGCAGGAATCAAGAATTGGGATTCAATTACAACAGTCTTACTGAGCTCTGGGTCTTGACTTGTACAGTACTGTTACAACTTCTGTATGTATTTTCCACTTACAAAGGGTTATCTTGGGCAATTAGACCATCTACAGAATAAGGAGGCAGTGAGAATGTTTTTACTTCCATTCTTTTGGGTGCTCACACAGTGAGTGCTGGCTGATCTTTTTCCATGGCTTATGAGATGCACCAGAGTATTGTGAAGTCTCCCACCAAAACCTTTGATTCTGGTGACACTTTGAGATCTCTATTGCACTATTTTGTTCATTTACAACCTTGTATGTGCTGTAAATCTCTGGAGGGAGCTGCTGCTTTTTTCCTTAGCCAAGCTCAGGGTTTTCTACCTATCTCAAACTTAATCCTGATCTCTGCCAGCATAAAGTCTTCTCCTAGACTTGTGGCCTTTTCAGCACTGTGATATAAATCTAGCTCTTAATTACTGAATTTCACAAGCTTATCTCTGTTTCCCAGCCTAAACTGTACAGCCTACTAACCTAGGATCTTCTGCCCACATGGGACATAGTCCAAATCCCAAAGGAATCACAGCTTTCATCCTAATCTCTTGCCACTTCTAAAATTTATTTGCAGCTATGTCTGAACTGAACTTTCATTCTAAATATAACTGAACTTTTTTTTTGAACTTTTTAAATATAACTGAACTGAACTTTCATTCTAAATGTGGGATTGAGCAGTAAGCATTGCTTTTGTTCATGCATTTCCAGGCTCCAAGCCTAACCCTAAAAACCTGCCTCAATTTGTCTTCAATCTCCTTTAAGATCCCTGGAGGATGAAGTCATTATTTTGGTTTGGGGATTGAGGTTCTTTATGCTCTAACTCTATATCAGCCTGAAATCTGGTCTTAACAGCTCCAAATGCCAGAAGGTACCATGAACCATGTTCTTTTCCTAGTCTTTCTAAGCTGCCCAGAGCCTCCAAGCAAATCTTATCCATACTTCTTACCTGTCTGTGTTACATCAGAACTCCCTTGCCTACTGCACATGGCCTTTGCAGTGATTCAAAAGGCTTTGCTATAAATGCAGTCTTTCAGCTAATCTTAACCTGCTCTTAACTGCAGCTTTAACTTCTAATGGTACCAGCTTTTTCTCTTTAAGACCTCTAAATTTAAAGTGAGGATGACAAGGTAAATCTAACTGGATTTGGAAATGCAGTTGTATTCTGGTTCACCTTTCCCACTGCAGATTTTCTAGGCCCTGATACCTCTTCAGTACATCCCATTCTCAGTCTCTGCTGCCTTCAACCCCAGCCAGTGCTCTCTTTGATATCAGGTTTAATCATCAAACATTTATTTTCCTTTTTACCAACTCTTCTTTCACATTTCCTTGCTCTACACAATATTTTCCCAGTTACTTCATCCTTTTTGATTACACAAACAAAACATGCATGGTAGGATAGTGCTGCACTTGAAATGGACATGAACTGTAATGCTGGGAACACAATGGTCATTTTGGGCAAACTTCACTCTTGAGGATCTGAGCAGGTTTTGGGGGACTCTTGGGGAGGGGACAGCTATTGTTTTTGCTAAAACTCTAGACTTGAGAGGTACCCTTTAGTATGACAGCCTTCTGTTCACTGAAACAAAAGCTGCTGGTTGTCTGCTGTGTGCTTAGGCAGACTGTGGCCTCTAGGTGTTAATAGCAGAATTTCCAAATGTATTTAAGTACTTTTCAGACACAGGGAGAAAAAAAAAGTTTCTGTATTGAGCTGTTCTTTTGCAACTGAAGGCTTCTAAGAAGTCAAAATGGGGAGGGACACCTGTGGGGTTTTTTTGGGGGGTTAAAAAAAACCCCCAGTGAACAAGCAAAAGACTCCCACAACAACAACCACCCAACAAAAATAACTACACCCCCCCCCCCCCCCCCCCCCTCATCTGCTTCCATGGTGTTTCCCTGCCAAGAATCCAACTTCATCATGCTTTCTCAAGAATGTCTTTCCCTGAGTTATAAAGTGTAAAGACTCTTGGAACTTTCAGAAAGGGAATACTTTTTCATCCCCAGTGTTCTAAAGTATTTGAACAAACAATTGTCCCTGGACACACACATCTGTGTATACTTGCATCTCTCTTGCCTGCCCTCAGATGATTCCATTTATTTCTCCTCTGTCTTTTCACCCCTTGCAAATCCATAGCAAAGTTGATAGTGTTTGTATTTCACTACTGCTTATTCTGTTTCTCTCTCACCTCTGAATTAGGTAGCCAATCTAGAAAACACCTTCTCCCTACATTTTTTTTCCCCCTCAGCCTCCCTTGGCAGGGAGCTGTTGCTAGGTTTTTTTCATGATTCCTAGACAGCCTCCTAGTTTGCCACTTTTTCTATCACCAAGCAGTCTCTTATTTTGTTTGCCTTTTATCTATTCTCAGTTCTATAAGTTATGACCTAGAAGAAAAAAACCCAGGCATTGCCTAAATTCACATTTAGGTGAAAGATCAGATGTTACCTGTGCTAGCAATCCCTCTTTGATGCAAGCTCATGTGACAGCATGAGGCCATAGCCTTCAGCGCTGCTGCTGGCAGGGCTGTCATTAATGAAATCAAATAGTCAGAGGAAGTTCTTTGCTGGAAGGGTGATGGTTCCTTTATTTGTTAACAGGCACTTGAAAAATGAACAAAAAAAAAATCTTCAGTGATTAAAACCCACTACCAGGGGGTGATTCTCATATATGACTGTGGAGTCTGGAGTGTGGCCCTGACAAACACAAGAGTGCTCTGATAGTACAGCTATCTGAAAGGATGCAGTTAATTAAAATGATTTTAATTTAGTGATGGACCTGCATTAAAAGGCCACAATCCTGCAATGTGCTGTAAACATTTGTAAGCTTCAGGGAAAAGCTGGGGGGTTTCCTCTCTTTGCAGATCAGGCATTTAGCTCCCAGAAGTCTGGAACTTGAAAGTTTCTGCTTGAGTTTAAAACATTGAAATTCCTCTTTTGCTCTCATCCAATTTTTCTCCAACTACCTCAACAAATTGTTCCCCAAGGCTTAATTAGCACTAACAGAACAACTGCCTTTGCTGTGTAATGAAGCCATCCAGAACAGTTACAACCCCTCCAACCCAAAACAAAACCTTTCTGGATCCCCTACAATCATGAATATTCCCCTCCTACTCTGCAGTGCACCTCTGCACATATATCAAGCACACAGCTCTAACGTCTTCTATCTCTAACAGTTAATCACTAAATGGACTTGTTTATTTTAATGTATGGGTTTTTTTCAAACCTTCATTGATTCTAGGACTTTTTAAAGTGATCTGACTTGAAGGACTTTGAATGTCTCCCATGCCCTTTAACTTTAGCAAATAATTTTGTGTTGCTTCTAACCTGCTATTAAAAGTGGTTTAATCACTAGATCTATGGTGGCAGTATGGAAAGTGCTGAAAGTGGAAATAGTATTAAACAGGATAGTTAATTAGAGCAAAAGCATTTTAGTAAATAAAACAAGGAAAATATTTGGGAGGCTTTCTTGTGAACAAAAATTAGGATTGCTGCATTGTTCTGTCAACTCAAAGATGCACAGAATCATCCACGAGAAGTTATGTTGTCTTTCATCAATTTTAATGCAGCTTCTAGCTGTAAAACTCTGCCAGCATACAGATGAAGGTGTCTGGCATATTGGTATGCTAAATCATAAGCTAGCTATTCCCATTCCACATCATTTGGTTAAACTTAAGGTTCCAGAAAAACATGCAGAAAGTGAACAATGTGTGAAATTTGTTTGTCTGGATACTTTCATCAAGTTCTTCCTGTCTGTTTGCAATCAGTTAGTAAATATCCTAGTATCTGTGGTTGGAAAATATTGCTGAAAATAAGAGTAAGTTGATTGTTTTGGGCCAGTTCTAGCTGTTAGGTAACTATCAGGAAAGAATGAACATGCTCAGTCCTGCATTGGTTTTGCTTCAGAATTGCTGAAAAATGTATATTGTGTCAAGCCACTGATGCAGCTGCATGTCTGGTAAAGAATCTAAACCCATGGATTTCTCATTCTGAATGGCACTGTTATCAATCTATGGACCACTTGCTTGGCTTTTGTCAAGGACTCTAAGATCTTATTTAGTGCAGGCTATCTTTGATTCTTTCCTTCATTCTACTTGTACTGGTTGTTCTGGGTTTTACTAATAACTGAAGAAAATTATTAAATCAGACTCTTAAAATACCTATTTCCTCTGAACTAATTTGAATAGAAAGCCTACTGACTTCAGTTCATTTGGGGTCAGGTTAAAACATATAAAGTACTTCTTTGTATTTAAGTTAGCCTTAATTCAGAGTCTGTGATTTAGGTCCTAGTTTCATAATTAACATTTATTTGCAATCTTCATATTAATTTTTCTATGTTAATCTATACTAAGAAAGCCCTTTTGTTCTTTTCTCTGCTTAATTTGGGAAATAAAAATCTTGTCTTGCAAAAAAAAATCAGGGTTTTGTGGAGAAGCAAATACTGACTTCAGAACAGTCTGGCTAGGCTGCTGTGTCATCACATACATGTTCTGACTGTCACCTTCTAAATTCAGTTGACTTGAGTGTGAAAAAGTTTGAGACATTTATGCTTCTGGAAGTTGAGAAAAAAATAAGAGATCTGAAGCCTCAAGAAAGCAGTAGTAGACAGTGTAGAGATCTGTAAATGGACCATGTATCATAACATTTTTGAAAGACAAAGTTTGACCCAGGAAAGCTGCCTGCTAAATCAGAGCCATCACTTAACACATTCTCCCTTTTCTTTAACGCTGTAGGTGTTACTATCAGCCCTGTCAACAGCAAGTGCTTCTCAGAACCAATGAATATTAAGAACCTGAAGAATGGTCATTTAAATTTAGCCTATAAGCACTTAATGACCACATCAGTACACAATGCAACTTGTATGGTACTTGACACTGTCAAAAAAGCAAACAAAATAAGCAAACCAACAAACCCTCACTCCACCTCACTACCACTAGACAAACAAAAAGCCCTTAGTGACTAATATTACTGATATTGCCTATTGCTAATTTTAGGCTCTGGTTTTGGTGTTGTCTGAGCAGTTCCTTGTCTCATCCGTAGCTCAGACACATCCCTTCCAACAACTGGGCTTTGAACTTCAGGCCCAACATCCTATTTTCTCCCTTGTGGATGTTTTCTTATTACTATGGAAGGAGAAATCTCAGTCACTAGTGGAATAGGGACCTTGCTTAGATGTTTAAAGTAGTTTTGATGGAACAAGCAGAATCTGGTGCATTTTGGAAGTGAACCATGAAGGCCAAACCGCAGACCCTAGTATGCCATTGTAACGCTTAATTGTAACAGACTGTGAGCCTACTGTTCTGTTAAAGCATCTTGCTGCTAAGCTGCTGTGTCAACAACAGTGAGTTAAATAAGCTCACAAATGAGGTCTGCTGACAAATTGTACATGTCAAGTCTCTGTCCTTCTTTACCAGATTGCTGTGCAGACCTTACTCTTTTTCAGTAGCCCAGCTTTGTGGTTCTTATTAAAACTGATTTCCCCCCCCCCCACCCCATGTCTTGAAAGCTCCCTGAAAGATTAAGTTGTGTACTATTCCTGAAAGGAGGAGTAAGGCAGTATACTCTCAAATTCCAGAATGATGCTTTAACATCCACATTTTGTTGGGTTCTTTGTGGCCATGTTCCTTCTTTGTTCATACTGGAAGTATTTATTGTGTTTGAGGAGGAAAAAAATAGGATCTGTTGGTAAAGGCATCATGATTTATGTCAGTGGGTAGCATTTGGCCAAGCATGAGTCTTTATTTTTAAGTTAGCTTTGAACCAAATGTTGCCCACTGCAGATTTAAAACTGGTAAAATGATAGCTTTCTATAGTAGTGGGTCTACTGATCCTAGATGGTAATGTCAGCAGTGACTTCTATCTGCTGATCTGCTGTTTAGCTTTCCTTGTAAACATAGTTAGGCTGTGGTTCTTAAAGCGGAGCTCTGCGTGTTTGCTAGTTCTTCAGTGACAGTGGTAGGGTAGGAGAAGGGCGATCAGCAAAATGAAGACAATCTGCTTTCAAAAGGTAAAGCAGACTGGAAAACTAAGAGTATCAGTACAAGAGCTCACTTCTACCTTAACCATTCTAGCATGCTCTGTGAGCAAACTGCTAGCCCCTGAAGAGTTAAAAGTGTTTGTTTCACAGGAAATTGGAAGAAATTTATGTGCGCAAGTGAAACTGAAAGGTCGCATGTGTGACTCATATCTATTGACAGATGGAATGAGCATAACAGAAGAAGACAGTGACTAGAAAACAAGCAGGTTGTGTGAAAGTATTTTTAGAGACTAATTTCTACCCAGCTGTGTCTTCTATGAACGGAAGGAGTTTGTCAAAGTTACCTAGAAGTTGCCTAATAGCTACCTAGTGAAAATTAGTTACATTGATAGGGTTTAAATGGATACTTCACCCCTTGGGATGAAACCACAGCTAACATTTTGTAAGAGCTTTACCTGAGGTTTAAAAATATGTAGGAAAACAAGAATTAAAAGAATATATAAGTTCCTATTAGTGCTGCTAAACTTTTATATACCCACTTACTTTACCTCAGTTCCCCTGTTGACTCCCACTTCTGTGCTCTCTTCCCCTCTCAACCTCTCTCTTTTTCAGCTTAAAATATCAGAAAGTACCAAACTTGCTTGTTATATAATAATGAGTCATACTTTCATTGGTTAAACTTTACCCAATCTTTCTTTCTTTCATGTCTTCTCATATTCTTTAAATTGAGACCTAGCCTCTTCAGCTTTGGGTACTACATCGTGGGTTTTTTGATAAGTTCCACACATGAAACTTGAAAAAAGTGGTGCTGGACCTAAGCATATCCAATTTTATTTAGGAAGACAAGGATAAAGAGTTGGAAATGACTTGCATGATACATTAATTTTGCTGGACAAGCAAAGAGGTGTAATGTATAAAACCCAAAAATGCTTTTTGGTATTCAGTAACCATCAAGTCTCTGGCAAAATTTCACCCAAACTGTAGATATGAGCCACACAGTGAAGTACATATCAGTGCTTGCTTGTCTGTTGTCTGGAAGAGCAGCTTGGACATGTGATGCCATATACGTTATTTGCCTTGAGTATTTTGTAGGCCATGAGGTTAAGTTCTGATGTAATGAACTCAAAACTTTAAAATTGCAATTTCTTCTGTTGTTGCCCTGTTATACTCCTGTGGACAGATAATCACAATCAAATATGTAAACTATATCTGAAAAACTACATATTCTATTACTGAATGAAAGCCTTATGGCATAAAGAGAATGCCCTATTTTGTGGGCCTCTGCTCCTATGAGGTGAAAAGGACAGGGGGCAGAACTCATTTCCATGAATAGCCCAAGAGAGTACTTCAGGAGTGTCAAAATCTGAATTTCTTTTTTGGTTCTACTTTTTTTATGGCCAAGCTACTGCCAGTGTATTGTGTGTTGGTTACAAGGTTCTCTCTCACATGAGCTAGCAGGACAAGAGTAGCCTACCAGAATGAGGAAAATATCTGATGTTCTCTTTTACAAGAAATGAAAGCTGCAATAATTTATATCTACAGACTTACTGATATGCTTACACTGAGTAACAGTGTAAGCAGGGATATGGATACTTCTGTTAGTATGGCATCTTGCTGCCATTAATGTTTTCATTGCACAATTCTGTTTTAAGACAGGCTCTATAAAGGTGAAGACCACAACTTGTTCATTAGAGTAGGCAGCAGGGAGCAACAGTAAAGATGTGTGTGTTGCAAGAGCAGCATATCTTTTTTGAAGTAAGCATATGTATGTAGTGTGTTCCATTGTCTAGAATCCTTTCTCATCCAGCACATATGCTATTCGTCTGCTCCTCTTCCTGGAGCTCATCCAAGGACTAGCAGCATCATTTCCTGCTTTAAATGGAAAACTCAAGGGGAGAAAAAAGATCTTATGCAAAGAATACTATGATATTCCTATAGGAATAATGTATGAGTGAAAAGCTTTGATAGGAAAATATAGTATCGAATGAAAAACATTAAATGATGGAACTCATGGGGCAGATTTTATAATTCTGACTAGTGGAAACACAACAGCAAGTGTATGAGTGAAAATGTCTCAAGTACTGCTTGTCATTCTCTCTATTTTGTTTTAGATTACTGTTTTCCTTGTACCTCTTCACTTGCATTCTTAACAAATCATGTTTTTTCAGCTTTCCTTGAAAAATCTGTAGGAGAATGCTGTTTCTGATGACACATGTAAACTGAGACCTAAAATCCCATGTACCATTAGAATTTACTTTAAATAAAAGCAGAAGCTGGCAAGTTACTATAAAGGTAAAGATTACAGTACTGGGTACTTAAGATCTTCAAGATGAAGAATGTTCCAAGTGATGCCAGTAAATGGTGTAGAATACGTGCCCTACCTCATACCTCGAGGTGTAGTGTGGATCCAGTGTGGACCATAGAAAGCCATCCAATATTTGATGTAAATGAGTGCTCTTCCTCTGCTCTAGGGAAATTTACGTGGATTTGTGCTGTTGATGGAAGGCAGATTATTAGTGCTAGCCTATTTCATTTCCCTCTGTAGCTGTGTGGTCATTAATGGCACATACAGAATAGAGTTCCTGCCTTTGTGCTCACTTCTCCCTAGAGCAGGGAGGTTGCACTGGATGACCTCTTGTGGTCCCTTCCAACTTTAACCATTCTGTGATCCACCAAAGCTTTCACACCTCTCTATTTTCATATTTTCATTTACATGAAGTATTGTGAAATTTAAAATCCACCACTTGTTTTAAAATCCAGCACTTGTTTTAATTTCATTGATCAGTGACTACAAAACACTTTTAGGAGATTTAGGAATTGTGGCAAATGGGCAGCATCCCACCAGTGCAGGTCATTAATAAGTGGTTTTTACACACCAATAAGGACATACAAGTTATTTCTTAAATGGACAGGATGACCATACAGTAATGACTTTGCAGATCTGTAAGTTTAGGAGAATCTGTGGCTGAGTCAAAATCTTGGATATTTCATCAGCACTAAATTCACTCCAAGCCTATTTCTTGTTTGCTTTAGATTCTCATTCTCTTCACTTTTGCAAAATTTGGAAAACTGCTGCTGATACATACTGTCCTGCTGCTACCTCTAGTATGTCATTAAAATCTGGGTCAGAGGGCATCCTGACCTAAACTAAAGCCAGTGCTAATAAGGTGATTAAAACTGAACTGCATCACCAGCACAGAATCAAATCTGCAGCTATTATGTTCTGATTCTGCCATGCTTACTGGGTGCTTTGGTGTTGTGTCTCATTTTGAAAACTAAACCTTCTGTGGATACTATTGTGCAATTCATGCATGGACCTTTGACTTTGATAGCAAATACATATCTTACATGGAGAGGAGTGAAAAGCCTTGTATAGCACAGGTGAAACACTCAGCTTTGGTCTATGCCTGTGTTGTGGTAAATTTGAAATGGAAAAGGAAGAAACTGAGGTGAACAAAGTTAACCTCCACCCGAATGGAATTAAACCTAATAACTAGAAGGAAGTAGCCACAGGTCCATACATCCATGTGCATGGTTGCTGACAAAGTTGACACCTTGCAATAGTCATCTCTCAGATCTTGTAGAATTCTTTCCCCTTTTCACTTTCTCCCCTGTCTGATACATTAATTAAGAATTTTTGCTCTTCTAGCTAAAAGCTGGATAGTACTTTTGCATACATGCCAGGAAATGTACACAGCATTGCAGGCTTTTTGAAACAACAGTAGAAATACTGTAATTAATTTTTAATAGGTGCTCTCACTTTGTACAATGACTTGTCTTCAGTATTCCATTATAGCTATTGAAAACTTTACAATCAGAGTATTATTACACAGGTAACATGAGCTCCCACACACTCCTCTGGGAATTTTTTGACTGCTGCAGCTCTTATGAACAAAAAAACCCAAATCAAAACAACAACAAAAAAAACCAAACCCAAATCCCCAGGTTTTCTTGAAAGGCTGTGCAGAAAATTTGATGGAATTTGTGTCCAGTTAATGGGGCAGCCAGGCATGCTTGTGTACATCAGGACATAGCTATACATAAAGGTACCCTGCTGCTTAGATAAAGGTCAATGGTGAATAAATCATATGCCTGCAAGTGACGTTTGCTGATTCCCTTCCCCCCCTTGCTTATCAAAGAGGTTGGTAGTGTGTAGATGGACATAGTTATGCTGAAGATTTTTCTGTGTCTAATTAGTTTATGCTTTTCTGAGGGTTTACCAGCTGCTGGTGTAGAAGTGGTGCTGCACATTAATGGGATTTCTCTTTTAACCTATGTTGGTGCCTCCAGTGAGTTTAATCTGGGGGTTTGCTTAGCTGTACACAGAGCAGTAGTCTGGAGATTGTACTGGGCAGTGTGGTGAGGGAGAGAAGAGTCTTCTTGTACCTACATGCCCAACACTAAACTGTGACAAATTTGAATTTCTGTGGTGTTGAAGAGGACCATAGTCCTCTCCCTGGTTTGTTCAGGAGCACCTGTTATTACTCTAATGTCTTTGTAGAACAGTAACTGCTAGCCCTCCACGCTTTGTAGGTCTACGGAATTAAGAAAAATCTGTTTGTCAGAAAAACCTCCTGAGGCTGGCATAATAAATCAATTTAGAGTTTGATTCTGTTGTCAGTTAGCAGACTGGAATTTGTAAACCATCTATCACAGGACAAAACTTAGCATATTCAGAGTGGAATATTTTGAATAAGTATCAGGAGGTAAGGAAAAGAAAGGAGGAGCAGTGAGGAAGGCAGGTGTCTCCCTGCTCTTGTTAGAGCAAGCTTCATCTACAGTGGTGGGGTTCTTAGCAGAGACGTTTCCTTTCTGGGTCTATATTCTTTCCTTGTCCATGGCTTTTTATTTTACATCAGTAATTTTGCTTTCCTTCCTGCAGCAGGAATGATGATTTTAACAAGGCTAAGTGGAAGAACTGTAAAGGCTTTACTTAGGAATACTGCAGTAAGAGTTGAGAGCAGCAGCCTTCCTCAACAGAGTGATTCAAAATGTTAGTTGGAAATACTTTGTAATTGTCTTAATTCTCCCAGTTCTTCCAGGCCTTCTTGTTGTTTTTATCCCCCTCTTAATAGAGGAGGGGGGGAGAGACATGACATAAACATTCACAAGGAGTGCTTTTAGTGCTTATAGTGTCATTCATTATCCACTTTGAACCTGGTGGTCTCTTCAACTCAACAGCAGCTATCATTGGCATATGACTAGCATGCACTTCATATCTCCAGGAAAACTGGAAAAACTGTTACTAGTATGAAAAGAAGCTGAATTTATTCCAAAGGTGTGCTACTGTAATTGATACCTTGATAGGTAAATGATGTAGTGAGTTGACCTTGGCTGAATGCCAGGTGCCCATCAAGCTGCTTTAGTATTCTCCCTCCTCAGCAGAACAGCTCGTGGGTTGAGATCAGGACAGGGAGGTCACTCAGTTACCATCATGGGCAAAAGAGACTCAACTGGGGGAAATTAATTTATTACCAATAAAATCAGAGTAGGATAATGAGGGGAAAAAAACCCCAAATCTTAAACCAGCTTCTCTCCCTCACTTCTTCCTGAGCTCAACTTCATTATGAGCTTCTTTGCCCTCTTCCCCTGGGCTGCACAGGGTTGTGGTCAGTTCTTTATCTCTACTGCTCCAGAGTGGAGTCTCATCCAAAGGAAACAGTCTTCCACAAACTTCCTGTCCTTCCCACAGGCTAAAGTTCTTCACAAATTGCTCCAGTGCATGTCCCATACAGGGTCACAAAGCCCTTCCAGAAAACCTGCTCCAGTGTGAGGTGCTCTCCATGGGGTCACAGATCCTGCCAAGAGCCTGCTCCAGCATGGGCTCTCCATGGTGTCACAGCCTCCTTTGAGTGCATCCATCTGCTCTGGCATGGTGTCCTTTGTGGGCTGTAGATCAATATCTGCTCCATTATGGACCTCCATGGGCTGCAGATGGACAGCATGCCTCACCATAGTCTTCATGATGGGCTGCAGGGGAATCTCTGCCCCAGCGCCCGGACCACCTCCTTCCCCTCCTTCTTCACTGACCTTTGTGTCTGTAGGGTTGTTTCTCTCATATATTCTTACTCCTCTCTCTGGCTGCAGTTACACAGTTGTTTGGGTTTTTTTTCCTCATCTTAAATGTGTTATCATAGAGGGGCTACTGTTGTGGCTGATGGGCTTGGCCTTGTCAGTAGCAGGTCTAGCTTGGAGCTAGGCGCGTTATCTGCATTGGACATGGGGGAAGCTGCCCCTCTAGCACATGCACCCACACTAGCAAAACCTTGCCATGCAAACATAGTACAATGATATTTTAATTATTTACTTATATTAATTGCTAAGTATTTCCAAATATCCAACAGAAGGGGAAAAAAAGCTATCAGGCCACGCTGCCCTGCATGCAATATTCACAGCCAGTAATAAGTGCTGTCAGCATGTCCACACAAACGCTTACCCTGAACCATTGTAGTAGTAGTAGTTACTTCATGCTTCATCACCTTTTAGACAGAAAAATATGTGTAAAGAAGCTTAAGGGTTTTCCTTCCTGTCACAGCTTAGAACATGTCTAAGAGAAGCAAGAAACAATAGCGGAAAATGACAATGTAAACATTTGTGTTTCATGATCCTGCTGAAAGGTTCAGGTCTAGCTGATAGTAGTAAGATCATGTTACTATATGACCAGACCACAGGAATGTGTAACTACTAGTATGCAAGCTCATGGTTGTGTAGTGCTCTGCACTGTACCACTCTCTATTGGTGCTTCTGATGTTTCATGAATTAGTAGCTGAATAAAAAAAAAAAGGCAGTTATTTCATGTACTCATAAAAGAGGGAAGCTTCAACTGTTTGTTTTTTTTTTTCTGTGGATGGAAATGACAGACCCAGGCATTTGATCTTAAGATTTTCATAGTTTACTCTGCTGGATTATTCTTAGCTAAAGATGCATCAAATTTAGAGTCAGTCAGAAAAAGCATTACATGCTGTCTGTGAAGATAAGTAGTAATTTGGAAATGAGAAGAAAATGAGGTCGATAGAGTCTAGCAGGTTGCAACCAGAGGGGGAAAAGCCATTCTCCTGTACTTTGACACACCTGCTATTTCAGACCTCCTCCCTTTTCCCACATTCCACTTTGGGAATACTCCCTTTTCCCACTTTTCCTCAGAGGACAAGCATCTCTGTTCTGCCCTGCTCCAGAGTAGTGCTAGCCTGAAAGATGAGCTGTTCCTGACTATGAACAGAGATGGGAAGGAAAGGAACAATTTTCCTGTGAACAGCAGTTCTTGGTGTGTTGTCCCTTCATGTCAGTCATTGCATCAGACTCCCATCTTCGCTGAGCTGACACCTGCCAGTTTAGCTTCAGCACACAATACATCTCATGGCTGACCTACCAGACTTTCTTATGTTTAGTAGTTGCAGTGTCCACAGCTCCTCTGAAAACCTCTGACTTCACCTACTGAACTACAAGACCATTTCAGTGACTCTGTCTTGAAAAACAATTGTCATGAGGCAACCTAAGGCTTTTAATAGGTGGTAGCAAGAAATAGCAGTGGCTTTTGAGAATGGTAGGAAGGCAGGCTGAAAAGAAAACTTGTGGAGTCCAGATTACTGGGTTCCATGCTATGAGAAACATGAAATCCAGGCACACACATGAATGTTCACTGAACACAGCTGAAATATAACTCACAGGTTATTAATCTGTGAACTGGAGCCTTCCTTGGCTTTTAATAAAAGACACTGAAAGAAATTAATTCTAAAATCACTGTGTGCTGTGTGAACGAAAGCAGGCATCTGTGGCTTCTAACATCAAAAGTCCCTTAGTTACAGCAATAAGCATGCTGCTTGCCTATTAAGTCTGCATGGCTGCTATTGTTTTTCTCTTACAATTTATTTTAAAGGGAACATATTCTTTTAACTGAAAATGCCAAGTGACTAATGTGTAACTACTTGGAGCAATAGAAAAATTGTATTCTGTTAGGGGAATGATTTATTCCTTGTGCATAATTGTGCTGTTCAAGTGCAACTAAGAAATAAACATAACACTGCTGATAATTATGAGTGTTTCAGAGATCCAGGGCTTGTCATTAAATCAGCTGTCTTCTAGGTATTAATGAAAATAAAAAAATATGAAGGTGCATTTATTATTAGGCCATACACAGAGTCTGAAACGAAGTGGTTTGGAAAAGTACTACACTGTTTATAGTAATAAAGGCAAAGAAACGCTACAGGAAACATCCCTGTGGCTTAATCAATGATCAGTACATGAGCATAAGTCAAAGATTGTTTAAAAATGTTCCAAATGAGGAAAAACTGACGTCAAGAGCTTGCTGGACTCCTTACCAGCTTCACACTCTGATTGCCTGCAGTGACAGACGCACTAATAGAACACCTGCAAACAGCCTTTCACAAACTGCTTTAGGGTTTGAGGTATTTTTTTGCATTTCACTTAATTTATTTACAGGACCTCCACAGCTACCCATCAAGGGCAGAATCCTGATACCCTGCTCAATCTAGATGTTGTTAACATCAGCAGCTCATGAAGCTAGGAACAAGTAATAGCGTATCGTTATCATGGAATTGTACTTGGACACTGCAAGCCACAAATGACATTTGGCCAGTAACAGTGTGTTTTGTGCCAGTAGAATAACATAGACACAGGGCCAAATTCATTGGAACCTCAGGGCTAAAAACTTTCCACAGAATGCCTTCTGCCTCTCAGTCTTTTGGGGAAGGAAATGTTGAGGTAGGGTGGAAAAGGGATTCTCAGAATGTCAGACTAATGATGCATCATGCTTTCACATAGGTGCTGTGTAGTTGCTGTAGGGTGCCTCAAATCTTAGCTGCCTGGTGACTGCTCTAAATCCCACTGGGTAAGGATGTTCCTGAGGATGAGAATTGCAGAGCCAGTGGGAATTTCCAGATGTGTCACTGTACTCTGACCTTCCACAGACACATTCATTCTAGCTCTGGGACACGAAACAGTTTATCTCAGGAAAATTTCCTGCCTCCTTCTAATCATGTGACTAAACATTCCTGACATTCAGGAATCTTTTCACCTTTGCTCAGAGAGCTTAAAAGCAAGTCTGAAGTCCATCTTCTCAAAACTGTATGTACCAGAGGGAAAAAAATTTGTCTTGAGGGGAAAAATAAATGTGATGTGTCTGTGACTGTTAAAAAGTATTGTTTATGTAAGACATATGTAGTTTTCCACTGAATCTATTAAATGGAAATGGAATGCATTGAGAGAAACTAATCTGAGAAAAGGAGGAGTGGGTTGTATCACTCATGAGGAGAGTGGCAGTGGAATTGATTTGGTTCCAACAGCTGCTCTGTTTTCATGACTGACTTTTCCCATTAGCACTGGGGAAGCCCAGGGCAGAACAGTCAGCCCTCAGCACTGCACAGACAAAAAGCTGGGCTGGAAGGGCAAAACAAATATTTCCTCATACTACATGGACACTTCTTTTCTGTACTGTCTGTTGTTCAGTGATTGAAAGAGGAGACCAAAAAGAGAGTCTTCCACTTGTGGCAGTAGTCGGTCATACAGTTGCCTAAATCTGCTGTCCTTAAGTTTTTCAGTCTCCTGTGATTTCCTCCATTTTCAGGCTACCTTTCCTTTTTGCTTCAAATAAAGCAGAATTCCAATGGACAATGGTCTTGTTCACTGTACAGACATAATACATACCCTAAAAGCTTCCTAGTCTTTGTCAGGAGCATGACAGAGTCATCTGAAAAATAGCTTATCCTCATGCTTAGATGTTTGGGTTTTTTCTTCTTCTAGTGCAGTCACCTGTTACTGTGGTTGGATTCAAAGTTGTTTGAAATGTTCAGCATAAATAGATAGGGCTCCCTGGGCTATTTTCTTCCAGAAAAGGAAAGTTTCTTCTTGAACATATGGAAGAATAATTTGCTCCCAAATTAGGTTCTGATTAGTTTAAGTAACCTTTTTCTGTATCCCAGGTTTGAAATGGAGGACTATTGGGAATAATCAGCTAGCATTTGGCCCTGCAGGGGCATTAAATGAGTAAACTCCTGAAAAACACTGCCCAAGAGATTTGTAGTTTTCTTAATTTTGCTTTCATGATGTCAGCCTTTATCATTGCATATAGCAAGAACCACAGTTGAAAGCAGACTCAGTACAGCTACAAATTCTGCTAGTTAGAAACTTCCCAGGCAATTATTAAATGAAACTGCTGTCTTCCAGTGTTTTAACTGTAGATGTTCTGGTAGGTCTTCCACACACAACATTCTTGTTTTGTCAGAATGGAGCTGAATCTGTTCCTTAGTGTCTCAGATGTATTAGTATCTCCCAAATGAGTTTCTTATCTGTACATCTCATCCTCATTCTTTCCATCATCCTAACTTTTTAGAGAAGTGTCTACTTCCCTAGCTTGTGACCTGGGATTATAGTGGGCCTGGAAAGGTTTTTAGAATATGTTTAATGGTTTAGGAGTTTTGGGATGTTGGGTTTGGATGTTTTGATTGTGGGTTTTCTGGTTTGTGTGGGTTGTTTTTTGGGGGTTTTGTTTGTTTGTTTCTTTGTGTGTGTGTGTTGGGTTTTTTGTTGTTGTTGCTATTTTGGGGGGTTGGGGTTTGTTTTTTGGTTTTGGGGGTTTTTTGTTTTGTGGGATTTTGACAGGCATGTTGAAAGAATACATCTGTTTAATAGGTAGAATTAGACATACCTGTGCATTGCTAAAATTCAGCTCTCTCCTATTCTGTGCACAGATGATTTACAGGGTTTCAAAAATTCAGCAGTACATATTCCACTGAATTGGATTCCTTATTTCACTGTGTGATAGTGAAGAGTTCATAATGAGCAGTAACCCCTTGGAAGCAGTGGCATTCACAGGTGTTTTGTCCCCATAAGGTCTGAGGCTTACATGCCTTTCGGTCACTACAGTTTGTTTTAATGGTTAGCAGAAAACAGTCTACAGAGAGGAAGGTTGAACTGAGTTCTGGGAATATTCTTCCTCCGTGGAACAAATGAGGATTCTTTTCTTATTTGTCTGTCTGAGGGGGAATAGTTGAATGGCTCTCCTTTTTCTTTTCCCCACCAGAAGGCCATGTGGTTTTAAAATGGCCCTGAAACTTTATTTCTAACAGAATTGTTGGCATCTGGAGTCTGTCTGTGAAGGGGGACTGTGGAGAAAGCTGGTGAAAACAAGTTCTCACACTTTTCAGGCAAGATTAGATAGGATTGCAATCATCCTGACAGCTATGTCTCTTGCCTTCTGTGGGCCAGGCAGAGCTGAATGGTCTAAGGCATCATTTGATTTGTTTGTATATGTGTCCATTGCAATAAGAAAAATATTTTCAATGTTTTTTTTCGTTTTCACACTTATCTGAGAAGATCACAAGATCTGTATTTTTGTGATCATATAAATATTTGCAAACCCTCTAGTTAATACAAAACATAGTGAGTAAATGAGTGCTGGAGAAGTCTGTATGTGTTTGTTATGCTGTAGGACATTGGTATTAGATCTTGGCCCACAACTATGATGGTGAACCAGAAAGTATTGTTAACACTGGAACTACAAAAATATCACTGGAGAGTTGCTATACTTCCTGTGTGTCTGGGAATCCATATGTAGGCTATTGGTCAAAATTGGTCAAAATTTGGCATTTATTTGGAGCACTAATTTGAGGTATGAAGCTGTCTAGCTGAGTTGTCCATGTGTTGCTAAGTTGCCAAAGTGAAAACTGTGAGCCTGACTGGTGTTGACCAATATGTTTTTCTTTCTTGTTGATTTAATGATAATGCTACACAATGTCTCTGTCTGGGGAGATCATGTCTGCCCAATCACAAGGGCACTCTGAAACCATTCAAATAGAACTCTTCTACAGGTGTTTGGACAAAGTGTCTATGTTTTTTGTCTGCATAGAGGTTAACTAGTTCTATTCTCTAGCAAAGGCTTCTTCCTGAAAAAAAAAAAAGGCATTTGAAGCTTAACATGAATCTATTTCAAAATAATGCTTGCACCTTATGAAGTTTATCCCTAATGAACTTCTGCTTGGTAGAGTTATTCCTACAGAAATAGATCAAATATTCATGCTGCTAAGAACAATACTTGATTCAGAGTGATTTAGGCTGGAGAGTTGGGCAGAAAGAAATTTAATGAGATTCAATAAGGCCAAGTGTCGAGTTTTGCACCTGGGAAAGACCAACCCCATGTATGAGTATAGGTTGGGGACTGAGCTGTTGGAT